>WMED01020559.1:0-12130 GCA_019650415.1 Pipa parva
CTGCAGTAAAGTACAAGAAATATACTGTACTGGTACCATGTTTCCCTGAAAATAAGACATTCTCCAAATTTAAAACCTAGGGCGTCTTTAGGAGCAAAAATGAATATAAGACCCTATTTTATTTTCCTGGAAACACTGTAATATAAATGATATTCACATGGTTATGAACATTAAAGAACTGAAATATGTCTTTTTGTTTTAGATATTTATTTGGGTATTAGTAGCGACCTACCAATATGTTACCTCTCCCATTTCCTTTCCCTTATAAGGCAAGTAAAATCATAGGTGCCAGTGAAAGCATGCTGGGTAATCTGGAGCTGACCATAACAAAGGCAGAAACAAGTATGGTCTTTTTACCCTCCAGTACCACTTAGTGGTAGGAGTGATGCATGGCCATTAATGTACATGGGCACGATAACCTAACTAAAGTGTAATTTTTGGTCTTGAAGCAGCAGGGAATTTCATTTGCAGCATAAGATTATTTGATTTTTTTTTTTTTGTACTTTATACAGTAGTTTCATTTCCACTGATGGAATTCATGTTTTGTCTCTTAGAAAACCCAATCTCCATGCACTCTAGATTTAAAGTGTACCTGTCACCTCCATACTCTAATTAATATAGGTTCTACTAATGAAATAAAGGTTTTGTAAATATAGATGTGTTAAAAAATGTACCTTTTACACAGTGTTTTACTCTATCATCTTCTCTGTCAGCCTGACTTTTCTTTCCCGAGTTTGGTTGGGCAGGGATAAATAATGATTGACATTATAGCTCCTCCAATCAGATCCCTTAAATCATGATCTAGCAAGGATCTGATTGGAGATGCTATAATGTCAACTTACTTAACTAGGGACAAAAGCTATTAAATTTGGAGAGACCGCTTTCTCTGTCTTTCCGAATTTATTGTGTGAAATCTCGCGGTGTTCCTGTGAGATTACATCGCAAGGTTTTCTATCTCAATTTTTCGATAAAAAGGTAGCCATACTACTAATGTAAAGTATGGCTACCTTTCCATCGAAATATCTAGATCGAAAAAATAAAAAGACTCGCACTGTAATCTTGTGGAAATACCACGAGATCTTGCGCATTAAACTCAGAAAGACCGAAAGTGGTCTTTCAGAGTTTAATAAATTTCGCCTTTTCTCAAGTACAACAAGGTAATCTAGTTCCAGCATAGTCATACAAATGAAACAATAGGTGCAAACATAATTACATGTACTGACTGTAGGCTAAAATAGCGCAGTGTCTATCTATTTGGAAGTAAACTAGTCACGATACAAAAGGGCATGTGTCAGTAAGCCAGTAGCATTCTAAGTAAAATAGCTGACTATTTCTGATAAATGCAGTGCTCAGTTGACTTTTCTTTAATAATATCAATGGCTTGGCATAATCAGAATAAAAATAGTATAATGTACTAATCTCAATACCTGTTATAAAAATAGCCCTGAAATCAAAATTTGCCAAGATATTTAGTAATATAGAAATACAAAAGTGACACAGATGACAGATTCATTTGTAGAAAATACTGAAAAACAAAAACTGGTCGATCATTTTAAGGTAAAGTGGATTGAAATACATATCACCCCAAATATAAAAAAGCCCTTTGAATGTTTAATCTTTAATGTATCTGCTCATGGACAGCAATGCACAGCACTGGCAGTGATCATATATCATCATATATAAGTACTGCATACAAAACATTGACTTGAAATAAAATAATTTTAGAATAACCTCCCCCCCTTTTTTTTGGCCAGCACTATACAATATGGTTTCTATGCATGTTTTCCATAGCACCAAACTGCCAAGTTCTGGTTAAGTATATATTGGCATTGCTTCTGCAGCAATACCCTCAAATGCCCATCTGCAGGATCAACAATATTAGACCTACAACATACATATTTTTAGAAAAAGGGTGTTTTAGTTGCAGGTATAGACACTACTTTCAAGGCACCATGCTATGTGATGATTAATACAATGATTAAATAATTTTTTTCCCACACTATTGACCCCTGTACTTCACTGGTCTCTTTTGGAAGACACCCATTTACAAAGCTCATCACTAAGCCAATTTTCTCCAGTGGCCTAATCTCCTTTAGCAGAGTTTTATATAAAATCCAAAATATGCAATTGTCCTGATCAAGGTACCTGCATCTTTCAGAATTTGAGTCAATGACTAATTCTTATTTCATGGATTTTGCATCTCTTTACACTGATATTGAAAGCTCCTCTACTGAGAAAACATTTAGCAGTATGTCATTTTCTGGATGGGGGAATATTAAGATATTAGTAATAGATAGAGTTTGCTTTAAATGAACGCTATACTGCCAGTTTATGGTTTTCTAAATGCAATAATTCAATCTGTTGAGTGAAACAAGGTCACCACATAAATGAGAGATGGTTATTTAATATATTTTACCTTTTTTTCCTTCAACCTTGTCTCTTAAATGTGTTTAGATCAAGGATAACATTGAAGAACCGTACAAGAAGCATGCCTCATCTGTATTTTCATCACAAACAGAACGTTTAAGCCCGCAAATAATTGGAAAGGTAATATTTTTTTATATTGTTTAAAAAAAAAAAAAAGAAAAAAAAGAAGCAGGCTTATTCTTTTTACTAGGCTTTAGAAACTGTCTTAGAATCCTACAGATTTGATTGCAGAATGCAAAAACGTTTTGAAAGAATTTAGCTCTTGATTCCTTGTCAGCATTGTTGTGAAAATCATGCAGTTACTATAGGGGGTCAGTGGAATTTAAGCAGCCAGCAGCAGAAAGTTACCCTACATTACTGGAGTGATGGGGACCACTAAGCAATATATATTTTTTCTAGTCTCTACATTCCCCTACTCAGTCACTAATATTTAATTGTATTCTACCTCTTTTAATGGAATATCCCATAATGCTGGAGTTTGAAACTTCAGAAGGGCCCACCAGCAGTTTTCTGTGTTTACTTGTTGGTCAGTCTGACATTGTGTGTGTGAAGATGTCATGATAAACAGTTGTGTATCACGCTTTTGAACCATCTGGCGTCTCCTATTTTACTTTCAATCTGAAACTGCATTATATAGTGGTAGGAAGTTACTTTGTTGCGGTGAAAATTTTTGTTTCCCCAATTTTAGCCATTTTAGGCTAAATAGTCTACATCCACTGTAGTGGATTAGCCAGTTTACGGCAAATTTCTCAGAAGGTGATTTGTTTTTTAAATTAAATTTTAAATGTAAATGCCTGATTTCTTTCCATAAAAAGAAAACAAAACTGATTTTTTTTAAGTGCCAGATTACTGCGTATTTTAAAGCATGCTGTGAAAACGAATTTAAAAAAAAAAGTGTATTTTATATGACACCTATTATATTGGTTTATGTTTACATTTAAATTGTATTTTGGTTTCTTGGGTAAATTAACCTAGCAACCAGCCAAAAGAGTGATCGTTCAGGGCCATAAGTAATGAACAGCAAAACAAGTAATGACTATAATTAAAAAAACAAAACAAAATAAAAGCCTCTGATTTACTGATATTTTTGAAAAGATGAAGCAAAAACTAAGATTAATTGCAAAATGGCTTAAAATGCTGCCATATAGAAATGTCAAAGTGACCAACCACTTTACTAAAAGGACAAAAGGCCTTCTCAGGTACAAGTAAAATAATACAGAAAGTCAGATACATGCACGTGCATTTGATCAATATTTGCAGATCTGTTCTTTCAGATAAGTTTAATTCTGTAAATATTTGCATTCTGTCTGCTGATGACCACATACAGGCTCCAGTGATAGCCAATGACAGACTGGATTTACAATCCTGAACAATAACGGCTCGGGATAGACGGCATAAAATACCCTACATTTTTCGGTTGATATTTCACTCCTATTCATTAAGTAGCTATAAAAAAAACAAATTACTACTTAATTATAGAGGTCATCATTTTAAGAAAATACAGGGCAATGATGGAATTTGTTTCTCTAGATATCTGGACACATTATGCTTCAAAGATTTCATATTATGTAAATGTTAAAAAGTGGAGAGGTTGGAGCCTGCCTTGTTGTAGGGAGGAGAGAAAAAGTTATTTACAAAACCCCTCTATAGTGAAATGCAAAGACTGCACTTTAACAGTAGCTTTCTTGAACGAATGATGATGATGCACCTCTGCAGAAACATTATATTGACCTATTATAAATTAAAACAAAAATATATGGCTTTTCTTTCTGTACTAGAACGTTTCCTGACTTCTCAAAGAATCAGAGATTCCTGGTTCGTATAGTATTGCATCCCTGCAGACAGCCTCAGTTCATCACAATAGGTTTCTCACTCATTTTACTTTCCTCAGTGATCAATTCTATAGCAATGCCTTTCCATTGTCAGGATGTTTTTTTGGGCTGTGGACCTTACCTGGTACTCGCCACCCAAGCCACCTGATCCTTGCAGAAATATTTTATTTCATTTGAAGGCATTCAGATCTCCTAGCCTTTCTTCCTAAAATGCACATTGCAAGTCTCAGTGGTACCAGGCCAGAAAATCCATGCATCCTTATTTAAGGGAATGTACTTGTATTGGGGGACATTGATAAGTGTTTCTAGCTTTCATTTGGATTCACCCGGTTAGTTTAATCTAATTTGTTGCTTGTTAATTGTAAATACGCATTCAAGCATTTTCACGACAATTTGACCAGCAAGCAGTATTTAATTTCAGTTTATTGATTATATTTCATTCTATGTCATCAAAAAATGTGTATTGCTGCTCCCATATATATTAACCACACATAAGTCAATAAACTGACTTTGCCCATATGCTTTAGTCCAGTGATGCCCAACCTTTTTTGGCATGGGGCCATATAAATTTGCAACACGCGTGTCACGGGCCGCTTTAAAGTCGCGACCGTGACAAATTTTAAAGTAACAGCTGCAACAATATTTCCATAGTAAAGTCACAACTGCGACAATATTCTCATTATAAAGACGCGACTGCGACAGTAACAGTCTATTACGACTGTCTTTAGATGGCGAATTTACACTTATACGCAACATTTCGGATTTCAGAATTCAGGCCGCGGGCCAGATATGGCCCACAGGCTGTAGGTTTTGCACCACTGCTTTACTCCGTCACTTACCAAAGTGAAATAAGATGAATCTCTTTAGACTTATTATCCCCTGTATAGCCTTTGCCTTCCTCACTTCTGCAGTGTTAATGTGTCTTGTACTGCAGCTATACAACAGTTCCTTGTTTCTTATTCTCTGGAATTCTAGCTTGTTGCTTGATAAGTCTGGTCAGCTGCTTCACCAGTCATTACTGTGTTGCTTGCTGATGCTCCCTATTTGCTTCCATGTAAACCACTACCTTTTGTGTTCATTATTTATCTATTTTTATATATTTACATTTTTCATTTTATTTTTCTAATTTTCCTTTTCAGCAATTCCATTAATTGCTCATGGTAACCATCAAAACATGAATCCATTTCATTAAACTTGTTATTACCTCCTCCTTTCTCCTCTTTAGGTAAATGATGTTTTTTTATTGTGAAAGTTTATTAAAATAATTAATCTCAGGTCAATTAATATGATAAATATCTAAAAAATCTTTTTTTTTCCAAATTGTACTTAAGACTGTTTCATACTTTCATTTCTTGTTGTATACAGTTATGTTTTCTTACTATTCCTGCCCTAGAAATCTGTCTGTCATAGTTGTATTTAATATAAATTATCAACAGAAGGATCATTAGAACTTACTTCATGATATAATGATGACCAGATGCTCAGAAATTGAGACTTCTGGTGGTGTGAAATGGTTGAGTGGATTAACTATGCCAGTGACAGCAGGTTGGTGTAAATGTATATAATGTTGTAGTTACTTGCGTTATTTATTACCAAAGAAACCAATGACAGACAGATGGTTCCGACCAATATGGAGTATTCTGTTTGTGGGAACCTGAAGAGCAAACCTTCCTTTCCAAGTACAGTGAAATTAGATTAGGTTCACTTTGTGGCTGTACTGAAGTGCTTTTACATTCAAAATGCCACATATTTATTAATGGAAACTTGGAACATTTTATGAGAACACCTGCTAAGTTTGAGTATATTCCACATAATAGAAATAACAGGGGTGTATTGCAGGGAAGAAAAAGGAGGATGGAGAATTAGTTACCGAATGATTGGTCACTGTTCATTTTCCCATAACTTCCTTTTGGCAATGTGTTTGTGAAATAACATGCTTCTTTCTTCCAAACTTTAATCAAATGCCTATACTAGAAGAATATAGGTACCAACAGTTATTTGAAAACCTGTTTATCTGTGCACTAGTCAGGGGCTTGGTTGACAGGTTTCAGAGTTTTGAAAACCCAACCAGAAACCTTCAGGTCCACAATCTAAGAAAGATTTACAAGTTGAAAATGTAAATTTTACAGCAACAGAAAAAATAAATTGCTTTCTGTGTATAATCTTAGAGGCAGCGCTGCTAAATTAATTGAGATAGGACTGAATAGCACAGGGGTGGGCAAACCACGGCTCTGGGGCCGCTTGTGGCTCTTCAGCCTCCTCTTTTTGGCTCCCTTCTGCCTTGACTGACCAAGAAAAAAAAAAGGTTATTTATCAATGTCATTTTGATTTATATATTATATTATTTTGGTTATTGTTTTCTTCTGTTTGTTGTATTCTGATGTTATAACAGGTAAAACTAAAAAAAAGATAAAAACCTTTAAAAGTTTCTAAGCTGTTTTGTTTTGCGGCACCAGGCTACTTTTCTTTAGTGGAAGAGGGGGCAAAATGGCCCTTTTCATGGTAAAGTTTTTTGACCCCTGGAGTAGCACAATAAAAGCACAGAATTGGACTTAACTGGCCACCGTTATTTCAAGAAAAAAGAATAGATTTAAATTTGCTTGTTGTCTGAGTAGAGAATGTTTTACATGGACCAATTTTAATAATATGCTGCTTACTGCACAACAATGGTTAATGCTAGGTTGGGAAAGGTGAACAATTTTTGACTACATCGGGTAAAAAAAATAAAAACTGCTGTGCCAAAATGATATAGAAATGCTTCAAAATTGGAAACATCCAATAAAAAAAAAAGTTTGTAAATGTAGTAATAATAAAAATTGATAGATTAAAATTTAAAAAAACTTGTGATACATAATTCAAATTACAAGGAAGGAAAAGTGGAAGAAACCTTTTGGCCTCTTCATAAATATGCCAAAATGTGAAATGACTGAGCTGTTTAACACAAGTGGAAAAAAATCAAGCGCGCACCTTTGAGCATCATTGCAGAGACTACATTTCAGAATTAGAAAACCTTAGTGGCAATAGAAAAATATTTGAAGTGAATTGAACAGAAAAATCTTGTGTTTCAGACCATGAATAAAGGTAAATATCAGCTAGTCAAATTCTGGCCACAGTATGGATGCACTGTTCCATTAAAGTTCATTAAACACTGATCCCTACTCTCTTTCATTAAAATGCACCTGTCACCTAAAAACTCTAATACTAATTTAGGTTGTACTAATGAAATAAACGTTATTGTAAATATACTGTATATATGTATTTATAAAAATGTACCTTTATACAGTGTTTCTCTTTGTCATCTTCCCTGTCAGTCCGCCTTTTCTTTCCTGAGTTGGGTGGGTGGGGCTAAATGATTGACATAGCTCCTCCAATCAGATCCCTGCTAGATCTTGATTTAAGGGATCTGATCGGAGGAGCTATAATGTCAATAATCATTTAGCCCCGCCCACCCGACACTCGGAAAGGAAAAGGTAGGCTGACAGGGAAGATGACAAAGAGAAACGCTGTATAAAGGTACTTTTTTATAAATACATATATATTTATATAAACGTTTATTTCATTAGTATAACCTAAATTAGTATTAGTTTTGAGGTGACTTTAAATATATTACAGCCAACGTGCTATGTAGATATTAAGGGGTTATATTAGAAAATAAGAAGCTATAGGACAAACTAATGGTTGTTCCCGGTGCATTTTTTAAAATTTGGATTGATGCTGTAGTGAGCCCATGCTAGGGAATAGGCCTCTGTTGCTAGATAATGATAACACTGGTAGCGCTTTGCTTTTTCAGATAAACATTTACACAGTATAATATTCTCATACCATTACAGGGAAGAAATAACTCACATAACTGACCTGGTGGGGCTATTATATATAGTAAGCTAAGTGAACAGTAGACATGAGCATATCAGTTTGCTTTTGGACAGCCAGGCAGCTGTTTTCTCATTAGAAATGAGTATTTATTCCTGTCATTTATACCCATTACAACTATCATTATTTTTGCATTGCAATTTCTTTCTCTCTAAATAATTTCACATATTTCCCTGCTGTAGTAATTATTATCTTTTTATTAACGTGAGCACATTTTATTTCTTATTTCAGTATAAAATGATTTCATCGTACGTTACCAGGATAGATTTCCACCTGTCTCACGGCACAATGACCCTATTGGTCTAGTGAATATCTGACTTCTACAGCATTCCTTACGTTACAGAGACCTAAGATTACCTGCGTTTTCATTCTTAATAGAGCCTAAACTCAGTTATATTTATTATTAATAAATACTAATCTTTGCAAAAGTAGGGTAATTGAGGAAATATGTTTTTGTTAACTTGTGGAATGATATATTTAATAGTTTGAGACAGTATTTATACAAAGCAGACAACACCTTTTAAATGGAATACTGGGGCCCACCAGGAAACAAAATCGGGGCCCACTAAGCAAAAGATTACTTTTTTTTCTCTTCATTCCCTCCTTCATTTCCCATGGTTTACTTGCATCCAACCTCTTCCAACTAGTCTTCTATTAGACTAGGTTCACACTAGGTGGAAATGCGCCGCGTATTTAGAAACGCACATCTAGAAAATACGCCGGCGTCTCCTGTCTAGCCGCATTTTGTGCGCAGTGCATATATGCCAGCAAAAATGTGATGTGAAGAATTCTGTATGCAGCGTATATGCGTCATATGCTAGTGTGGTCAGAACAAGGTAAGTCCCATAGGTTTACATGGTGTGGTGTTTTTGTTTTTATGTACGGTGTATATATGCGCACATAAAAATGCCAGTGTGAACCTAGCTCAAACATTTACATTTTTTACACTACCCTCAGAAATATGCCTTGATGTTGCAGTCTGAACTGAATTTTCCCTGTGTCCTGGTGGGCCATTACAACACTGGCTAACAAGTACATTTGTCACACCTTTACAAATTCTGTCTTTCATGCCACAGTCTGTTATGATTTATTTTCACTTAGCGGAAAGCTTTGCAATGGCAAAATAAATGGAATTTGAAAAAACAAAGAATTTAGATAATTTATTTTTGAACCTTACATTTTATGATTTAAACTATGACAATGCTAAATCATTAGTCACTAAAGCATTTACCACATATCTACATTCATTTCCTGTATAATTCACAATAATTTTAGTTTTGCTTAGCAGGAAGATACAGGCATGGTATTTATTGGTACCCATTGAATCTCAACTTATAGAACAGGGTTGGACTGGCGTTGTGTGGACCCACTCCCCCCTCCCACACATCACATGTGTGACATCATTTGTGAGCTTGATGAGAAGGAAAAGGGCCTGCTCGGGGCCTGTGGCCTGACTTACAACATTCCAAGTGTTCCGGCAAACATAGATATTATTTCCACTTCCTCATATAGCAATATGGCCTTGATCATTTTCAGATTTTGTGAATGGTTAGATGGACCAGTTTACTGACTTCCATTGCTGTGCTTTAAGTGCTGTGAGAGAGACACATACAGTTGATAGTATAACTACTAATGTGCCTAGATATTGTCTTTCTTGTGTGGAGAGTGCAATCAGCTCCAGCTATAGGTTTATTCATATGTGTATGTATTTGATCACATTGAGTAAAATATAATCAGTTTGTCTTTCTACAAGCTAGGGAATCAGAACTACTCTGCTGACAGACTTTGCAGACATATATAAGTTCTGTCAGAACCAACTCGACTACTGTCATGATTACAGAAATACGCATCAGATTTATAATGAAAAGTGTCAAGATGGCCCTGCCAAACCATCCTGTAACATAAAGGTAACTGTAAAAAAATCCCTTCTTATAAATATTTTAGGAGGTTTTAAATATACAGTAGAAAAATCATGCTATGTGTCATGGAAAAAAGGCTACATTACCTAATCCTGATATTCTTATGCAAGAAAGGTTTGTGGTTCAATGTAAGGTATTATATTTTGTTCTGTCTTGCATATAAATTAGTCTCCTGAGAGTAAAGTAAATTATTTAAACTTCTGTTTACTATCAAGTATAGTGTAAAAGTATATACTTTTATTTCACAAGGACAAACACAGTGCATTTGCTATTGTATAAAAATACATTTCTGCTTGCTTCTTAGAGAGAAAATCCTAACAATTCTCATGTGTATTCGAGTTTAAACTATATGGATGAAATACACAGAATGGCAAACTGCTGAATAGGATCAAAGATAATTATTTGTATATCTGATGCCCTGCAGTAGCCAATTTCTGGGGGGCAGCAGTAGTTCAGTTACAATGCATAGTGTCAAATCAGTTGGCCAAACAATGGCCAAGTCCTCATAGGTTCAATAGTATTGAAAAGACTTCAGTGCTTTGGCCACCAGTGCAGCTCATGTGTCTCAAGATGGCCTCTGCCCCAGAAAAGCATTATGGTATATGTGATAAATGGAAGAGAAACTCACAAGGCCAGTTTAAAAAGCTTATGGATTTTCGAACTAAAAACAAAAGAAAAAGTGGCCTGGTGCGATTTTGACTAGACGTATTAAGCATTTAAATAATAATAGATAAGTCCACCCTGAGGTTTTTCTTTTGAACAACCAAATTTCGATACATTTTTTAAAATTAGTTTCATAAAAAATTAATCTTACTTTTTTAGATACGACATGCTAAATTTTTCTTTCCCTTAGTGGAATTTCAACTCCCACACGTGCCGATTGAGTATAAATAAATGGACTGATTGCTCAAAACCTTCCCATTCACATTGCACACTACACAGAACCTGACTTTATTATTTTCTGCAAAAAAAAAAAAAATCTGCATCTGCAACATTCTCCTAAATAGGTACTAAATATTGCACAGAAGACAAGCAGACAAAAGAGCTATTTATTGCTTAACAGAGCTAGGATAATCTGTTGAACGTACTACTGTTTGTAATTTGAACAGGGCTACCAGCAGAAAGTATATAGGGTGCTGCTTTGAGGGGCTAACTGGGTACAAACCAATTCTACTGAAGATCAACGTAACTGGGGAGTTAGTATAATTGGGCTGTGCACAGCCATGTTGGGGGGCCTCATTTGGCAGGTTTCTGGGAGGCTATGATTTGTTACAGCAGCCTTGAATTTGACTAATAAAGTTTTATTTAATTCCACATTTTGGATACAGAAAAAGTAGAAAAGAAATACTCAACAGGGGCAGTCACTTTAAGGTTTTTTAACCCATTGCTACCAATCAGCAATAAGCATTCACTTGTATAAGTGAGATAGAATTATGAAAGCCAAACCCTGATTGGTTGCCTTAGATCTCTGTAAACAATTACCTGTTGAGGAATTCCCGTGTATATGTACAGTATGTATGTATGTATATATATATATATATATATATATATATTTTTTTTTTTTATATATACAAAATTGTTACAATATATTTTTACATCTGAGAAGCTGTAAAAATAGTATGGTGGATTAAAGATCCTAAACATTTCAAATACCTTTGAAGTGTTTTTGTTTTATTCAGTTGCAATAAGCAGTATTTTACTCTATTTGTCTTTCTTTTTTGGAGGGTTTACAAATATAGTATTCACTGCTTAAATGTTTAGTCAATTTGTAAGATGACCAGCTACTTGAAACAGTATGTGACAATTCTTATGTATGTTTTTGGATTGTGGGAGGAAACAGGAGTGCCTGGAGGAAACCCACACAGGTACAGGGAGAATATACAAACTCCAAGCAGATGAAGTCCAGGGTGGAATTGAACAAGAACTGCAATGCAGCAGTGCTAACCACTGAGCCACTGCACTGGCTGAGATATTAATTTTAGCCCCAATTTATATTCTAGTACTAAATTTTAGCCAAAGCTAGTACAAGTGCTGGTCAACGAATTAGAATAATTTGAAATAGTGCAATCGTGAAATTCTTTG
>WMED01020560.1:0-12130 GCA_019650415.1 Pipa parva
TTCCCCTCCCGGCGAGAGCATAAGAGTCTCCTCGCCAGGAGGGGAACCCCTTTAATGCGCATGCTGATGTCCACGTGCAAGACATCAGCATGCGCATGTCAGTTGTTCCGAAGTGAGGCGAACACTACGCGCCTCACTTCGGAGGTTCCTGAATTCCCCCCTGCGATGTGGCAAATACACATCTAATTCGGGCAATTTACAGAGCTCTTTACAATACTACACATGTGTGTGCACAGGTACTTTGCATATTAAGCAAGCGCTGGAGTCAGTCGCAGTCGCAAATTTGACAAGGTGTAGTGGACCGAATTCACCTGTTTGACTTCACCACATCAGAGTGGTGTATTGAGGGTTGATGGCAGGGCTCCGGTGTGGTATAAGGTGTCTATTTCTTCAAAAGTGACAATGGTGACTTTGACTATATTTGTCTAAACTTGACCTAAGAACAACGTGACATAGAAATAGATTATTCACTTATATACAGTTAGTGGGATGTGGTGAGTATGATGTCACTGCACTTCACATCACTCTGCATGACTTCACATCTTCCTTCTGTTTGACTGACTTCGCCACACTACACTTGCGACTGGTTCTTTAGCAGTCTGCTTATTTGACAAATCTATCTGCAGCTTCATAAATAAGGAGAAGAGAATTTGTGACTATTTTGTAGATGTGACTACAATTGTAGTGAAGTGAAATTGACAGGTTATTTCAGACTTTTGTTAATAAGGCCCTGAGAGTTTGCCTCCAACTTCTCTGCATTCCAAAAGGTAAAAATTATGTTAGGATCAGGCGCATCTAATAGTTCCTTTTCACTTATGGGGTATATGCAGCATACACCTCTCCACCCACTCCTCATGATACATGTCAAAAAAATTCCACGGAGGGCATGCGCTTCCCCTTAAAAAGGAAAATCTAATATGGTGTAGTATGTCTTTAAATCATGAGGGCAAAAATAACAATTTTACTCACAATGTTGATTCTTGTCAATATAGCCTAAAGATAATCAAGCAGTGTGATTCACAAGGATCCCTCTAAATTCAATATCTGCATCAGAGAAGAAACTGCAGTAGTATAGCTACTACATACATTTACTGTACTACATTTACTGTACTACATTTACTGTACTATAAATGGATGCACTCACATGGTAAAAGCAGCAAGATCGCTTTGAATATTCACATAAGTGGTGAAGAATCGTAAACTCCGACACGTTTCATCCCTTCTTTGGGACTTCTCCCTCATGATTTAAAGACATACTACACCATATTAGATTTTCCTTTTTAAGGGGAAGCGCATGTCGGTGGAATTTTTTAAAATTTCTCTGCATTAACTTGAATTGTAACAGCAGTGCTACCACTAGAAAATATGTCCACAGGCAGTTTATTGCTAAAAAATGCCAGTGGGTAAACTTTAGAGTATTATACAAACCAAGTCAGAGACAAAACTTGTGAGGCATTTAGTGGCATGTGAAAACGCATGAGGTAAATGAAGAGGATGTCATTTTTTATGCTTTTTTACCTTGTCATTTTTGTTATTAAGCAACCATTTGTATCGAACAAAATTTAATTGAAACAGTTTTTGGTTGTGTGTTTTAGATCCTTCTACATTACTATCAAGTTTTGTTCCAACTTTATGTATCTTCATCAGAATGAGAGTTTTATTTTCTGCGCAATTCCACCTAAAACACCCGATGTAGCATTATCTTTATTTCCTAGGGGACAGTTGCACAAACTAAAAAAATGTAAAACTGTGATCAAATTGCAGTGCCATGTATTGAAAACTGAAATAATCATTTTCCATTAGTGTTTTCTGTTCATCTGAGTCTTCTCTTCACTGTTTGATTAATAGCAGATGAACGAGGAGGGAACTGTGGGCAAAACAAATAAAAAATAGAAACTGTGATTTTTTTTTTTACTCATTGATGCAAATATGCCCGCGTTATGCTTTTTATCTTGGTTCAGTTCTAAAAACTGATATATGCACAATATATACATGAAAAAGGGCAAAGGATAAATATATATATATCCATTCACTGCAAACAAATGACTAAAAAATTATAGAGGTTACTTACGCCTTTGTTTTCATTCATATACGTAACTTATGAAGTTGTTCTATTTTATGAAGCTGTTGTATTTTCTACTGTATTGTATCTATTTTAACCTGCAACCTCAGTGCAAAAAGTACTACTAAGTATAAAGAAACACAACAAATTCTAGTAGTCAAGAAGAAACACATCCACAAACCCCTGCAGTTCTAGTGAGGTTATTCACTATCCTTTGCGACTGGATAATTAGATACTTATTGGAACTTTCACAGCAACTTGAGACAAAAGCGGGGCTTTTTCACACCTACTCATTAGAAAATTCTTATCTTCTATAGAATAAGCACAAGTATGACAATTAAAGCACTTCACAGCTCATTAGTAAGATCACAAATCCAGATACAAACTAAGAAGGGAGTATGCTATACCAATCTGCCAGTGACCTGTTAAAGGGAACAGAAGGGGGTAAAACTGCCTGATGTGAATACAAGTGGAAGTGCTGCACAGTTATATTCTAGCTGTGGTTCTCAAGCTATATTGGCTGACACTGTGTTGATCCACAGTTTGAAGGTCACAAAGTCATGATGTAATAATTACTACAGAGTAGTGCATGGAGTTTGAATGTTCCCTCTGTACTTGCATGGGTTGACTCTGGTGTCTTTCCACATTAATTGAAGTCTAACTAAATTGGCCTAAGTCTGTGTGTGTGTGTTTGAATAGGTAAACTAGATTGTAAGTTCCAAGGAGCAGGGACTTAAGTGAATGGTGAACCCCTGTAAAGCTCTGCGTAATATAAATTAATCAATACAACATATAAATACAAGTCAGGGATAAATAAGGTGCTGTGCATTCTGCCTTGGGCATGAGGGCCTTATTGACTAAAGTCTGAATAGTTGCATAGAGCTATGAATTCACTTCTATTTACCACTTCCCCATGTTCGCGTATTGATTAAACTCTGCGAAGTGGCGAATATGCAACCAATTCTACAATAGTCACAAACTTACAGAGCTCTTTAGCATGCACAGGTACTTTTACTACTATTTATTAAGCTGTGAAGTGTGTCAAAGGTGTGAACTGCTCCAAATTCACCTGTTTGACTTCACCACTTCAGACTGCCAAATTAGGGGGGTTGATGGCAGGGCTCCAGTGTTGCATAAGGAGACTATTCATTCAAAAGTGACAATGGCGACTGCAACTAATTGACAACATGACCTCAATGCAAGGTGACACAGAAATAGCTAGAATATTCACTTACATTCAGTTAATGGAATATAGAGAGGATGATGTCACTGCCCTTCACTTGTGAAATTTGCCTCACTTCACATTCTACTTCTGTCCAACTGACTACGCCACACTACATATGCAACAGCGATCACCACTGTCTGCCTGTTCAACAAGTCTATTCTCCACTTAGTCAAAAATGAGAAGTGAATTTTCATCTATTTTGGAAATGCGACCCAAATTGTAGCGAGATGAATTCATCCTTTAGTCAATAAGGCCCTCAATTTTTAGTTTTAATATGGATATACTTTTTTTTAAAAAGAAATAATAGTTATAAGCAGACACATGTTGCTGAAATTTGTATACCACTTCAGACTTGCTAAATCTGCTATTTTCTATGGGCCATTTCCAGGAGTTAAAATATTGAAAAAGGATGGGTGAATCAATCAATAAACTGAAAACAAGGGTGAGTTAACAATATTATAAAGATGTATAGCTGCAGGGGCAGCTTGAGGCCAGTGACAATACCGAGTCTAATTAAGAACAGCTCAGCTACAAAACAGCCATTGTGACACTGTTCACAGTTGTTGGGCTGTTCCAATAAGTCCTATGCGTAAGGTATTTAGAGGGGAACTCACCATTCAGCGAAGTGAGCTCCGAATCCTTCGCCTCACTTCGGACTGACTGATCTTCGCTTGCTGATGTCCTGCACACGGACATCAGCGAGCACATTAAAGGGATTCCAGTCTCAGCGAGATCAAAAGAGTTGCCTTGCCGAGACTGGAATCCCTTTAATGCGCTTGCTGATGTCCGCGTACAGGACATCAGCAAGCGCATAACACCATTTGCGAAGTATTCGGAGCTCACTTCGCTGAATGGTGAATTCCCCTCTTAAAATCTAGCTTTAAATCTTTCTCGGACCTGGGTCCTATTTATTGCCAGTGGTAAATAGTTTTTAGAAAAATGGTAGGAAAAAAAAAACAGTAGAAATTCTGGCAAATTCTAACATTTTACAACAAAAAACACTAGTGGAAATTGCTGGGGCACAATAGTTTTCAATGCATTGTGCTCCATTATAAATGTGCTCAAAAGTGTTTTGTGTGAAAATTTACTCTACTGAGCTGTTGTTGTTTATCCTAGCTCGGGTTAGGCAAACCTTTACTATTAAAAAAGAGTAGTTTTGCTTGCTCTTCCACTAAAGAAAAATAGTTTGGAGCCACAATACATGACACAGCTTATAAACTTTTAAAATTTCCATAGAAATATGATTATAGGAGCCACTATGGAAATAATTAATTATATTTAATTTAAACCTAAAACACATTTAAGCCATAGGACCACCCCCCCCCCAACACACACACATACATATCCCCTCACCCAGCGCTATGCTAGATGATGAGGAAGCAGCTTCTAATTGCTGTTGTTTTATTAATGCTTGTATTGTGTTGTTTGGGGGTGAGGGGGGGAGTGATGTTGGGGTGGTGGGGGAGGATCCTACGCAAGAGGATCTTAGTGCTGCAGCGCTAAGTATAGCATTTAAGGCTTTAGTTACCACTGCATTAAAGTTTAGCAGCAGTAATTCATTGTTAAATGTGATTTTGGCTGTTGTTCCAATTGATTTTGATTCTTTTCTTATCAAATTTGTTTTCAATGCTTTTCAAAAGATGTGCAAATTTTTTCAGAATGAATCAAATATGCCAAACTGCGTTTACTGACACTTTATAAATTTCCTTCTTTAGTGTTTATAACAAAGCTTTAACCATGCCATCTAAATCATGCTTCTGTACTCTGTATTAGTAATAACATTATTATGTACTGCATCTCAGTGGCTTCTAGATACATCGCAGTGAAGAGGTTATGATAATCATTCCTATGCTTGTAATCAGTAATATAACTAATAAGAGTGAGGAAATGATTTCTCTAAAATCCTCATTTTTAATAATAGCAATTTTTTTTAATTTTTTAAATTAGGAATGGATTCAGCCATTAAAGAGAAACAACAAACACACATCAGTGCAAATCAGGAATTAAAATTCAAAGGTAACATAAAATAAAATAATGCAAATGGGAAAATGGAATCTAAAATCTAAAAACTGAAAGCTTTTCACTTCAATACATCAACACTGGCACAGTTTGTTTCCTCTCTGAGGCAGAAAAACGGAGAGTTGAGTGGTGTTAAACTGCTGATTGCATATTCGCTGACAAGCCTGTATGGTGTTCTAGATAGTTAAAGAAATAGCCCATATTAGTGGCAATATCTTCCAGCAGTGCATGGAGTACTTCCTGCGTCCTTGTCCCAGAAGCAATGGTGGAACTTTACAGATAATACAACTAATAATACAACTACTTTCTGCCTGTTATTTTTCCATGGGAACACCTTCCCTAGCAGCTCTTATGCTCCTTTCCGTACCAGTACACTGCGAGTCAAAGTCATTAGTGTATTAGCTTTTCTACTCTCTGAAGAATGTACTTGCTTTGTAAATAAAATAGAAACATTTCAGTTTTACAAGAAGGAAAAAACGCAAATGAATGTACATTCTGTCAACAGGGAATTAAAAGCAGAATATGCTATTCCTTTCTTTATTGGTATTGTCGTCAACAGAAATAGTTATATGGTCAAACCCCCAGGCGCTTCTTAAGCCCTGAAGTCATACCATTCTTTAGTATTCAGTAAACAGGCTACCTTTTGAACTCTTTGGTCTATAAACATAATAGGCCACATTTTACAAAGCACATCACTCTGAGAAGTGTGTATAATGTGACATGGGAAAAGTGTCAGAGTGGCTGATATTGAAAGCTGTGGCCAGGTTAAGAGATGGAGATGCATCGAAAAGAAAAGATCTCAAAAACACTAAAACATTAAGGAGTGTGCGGCTAGCTGGATAATTTTAGCATTAATAATTCTCATTTTAGTGACCAGAATTTAAATATAAATTTTTGCTGTTACAGTCATTAATAATGGCTCCATCATATTCAAGTTGTTTGGACTTTAACAGTAATTCGAGATGCATATTCCTGCCTAAGGTGTCATTTAGCTTCTGAAAAAAAATAAAGTTAATCTGAACAAAATGAAATTATTTCCATTCTGCATTGGTTCTGCGGGAGGTTAAAAGTCTTTCCTGTTTTTAGGTATAAGAGTAGGGAAGCAGAAAAAGAGATACAAATAATTGTTGATATAAAACTTAGACAGAGGATATTGTAAGTAATAACATTTTAAAACAGAGATGGCAATAAAAATAATCTTTTCGTGAAGCTTTAAGTTTTTTGCATGAAGAAACTAGAAAGGGTTTTAATGAGGACTGCAGTTTTCTAAGTTGCCTATAAATTATCATACAATGGAAACTGGTCTAATAGTGCAGTGCGTTTAGGATGACTATAGCTATGTGATGTTTTTGATCCCGTATAAACAGGAGGGGGAATATATATTAAAGTCAGAAAACTGTAGTCACCTTTTTTTTTTTTTCTTTACAGTTTTCGCAATTTACTAAGCCCTTTCCAACTTATTTTTACTGATTCAACATTTCACCAGGTTGAGGGTCACAAAAATCAATGATTCCTTATGTAGATGGATCTGTATATTTTTTTCTGGCGTAATAATCAGCGATATTGATATCAAAGGGCCCCATTGATATTAACGTTAATTGTAGCGGGATTACCGCATTGATATTAGAACATTTTTTTCCCACTTCATAAAATGAGGGGAAAAAAGAAAATATATTGAAAAAAAATAAAGAGGAAAAACAGCTAATACGGTTTTCCCACTAGTAAATAAGCAGAAAATATGCCCCCAGCCTGTGTGTTTAGAAATGCTGATTTATTTCCCTATTTTGCATTTTATCTTCCCTTTGGTCCAATAACATTATTTATTAAGCAATGAACAAATGATAGCTGAAAATAATATTAAAGAAACAGATCAGCCTCCAACAGTTAACATTTAATTGTCACTGGTAAATAAACATTATTTTTGCAGTATATTATATATTTATTTTCATTGCTTTGTTGTATTTATGGGCACTTTCTTACAGAAGTCTCTTCTCTCTCACCTACTTCATCTTATGTCACTGACATGATTAACAGACTTGAGAAGTTGGAAAGAAGCAATCATAAAGTAGCAGGGGAACAGCAGCAAAGTGAGGTTGCACACTTGAAAGATTCTGATTGGTTGCCAAGAATTCGAAAGCTTTTCATTCAAATCCCTTACTTAAGATTCCAAATGAACTACTGAAGAGGAAGCAGGTGACAAAGAGACTAGGCTTCTAAAAGAAAGTGTATATTGTGGACTGCAATGGTTTGTATCCTCCATGTAATCAGAGAGTCCCCGACCAATGAGAGTGGATTCTCTACGATAAAATAATGTAAGGAGGATGGTAGAGACCAGGGGCAAACAAGGGCATATTCACACCAGGTATGGTGAAGCAGTCTGCTGGGTGAACCTTTAAAATATCCTGAAGGAAGCAATACAACCTGACAGCTTTGTAATCCTCCACAATATGTTTGCTGTGTTTTATTTTTTACTTATATTGCGTAAATATATTTAATAAATTGTTTTACACTAGTGATTTTTCTAAAGCCAATGAGCTTTGTTCTAGTGCTCAGATGTCTATATTTCAACAGGTGATGGTGCAGCTCCATGCTACAATTTCACAGAGGGTGCTTGGAGTCATAGACTATCTATCTATATATCTTTACACCTGTTAATAGCCATTATGTACAATGCAATACTAAAAATATTAAAAAGTGTTAAAAAGCTAAATCAAACAGAAGAAGAATTTTTTAATCAACTTTTTATAAAATTAATCAACATGATCAGCATGTTTAGGTTCATGGTTAACAAAGAGTAAAATCTATTTTCTGTTTATTTTCATTAGCATCCATTTATCAAATATGTAATAGAGAAAACTTGAATCAACTAAAAACTGAAGTTCCTTTATAATTTGTTTAGTTCATTTATGTAGTTTTGACATTTTAACACTATTTTTTCTGCATAAACGTCCCAGAGAAATTAATGTATTTAGGTTATAAGTGGTGAACAAATTTCAGTGAAAATCAACTTAAAAAATTTTAATTTTTTGATGTTAAAAATAAAATTATACAGGTATATAGAGAAATGAAAAACCCTTGGGCAAATAATCTGGTGATAAAGGAAATCTGCTGAAGAAAATTATTGTTAATGGTAAAATAAAGTTAATTTTACAAAGAGACAAACAAAACTTTTTTTTAACACTTGCAACACGTGTACATATGCACACATGTACATGGACATACAAAGGCAAGTACACACAGATTCAACACTTACAGAAAGATAGTATCAAAAAATATCAAGCCTGGATACCTCTAACTGTTGTGAGCGCATCTAGGGATGTTGGAAACCACAATACAGCTGTAGCTCTAGACTGGTGATAATAAGGCAAAAACTGGCAGTTATTATAAAAATTCATATAATTTTTGCACAATATGCTATAGTCAAGTTTGCGTTTAAATGAACTGTGTTGAAAAAGGAATGGTTTGCAAAAATTAGGTGATTCTGTCTCCACCTAGAGGAGGAAAATGGTTTCAGCAATATTAGTCCATTTGTACTAACAGCAAAAAAAATAAGACTGTATTTGATAGTACTTTATTTAAAAATAAACATTTAAAAATATTATAACTTATACCAAACCATCCTGGGTAAAACAGATTCTTTAAGGGTTAAACTTTATGGAATTGTGCCTTTTTTCAACCTTGCTATGTCATTAAAAAATGGGATTGAGTTATAAAGGAGAAGTGCTCAGAGAATAGAAACTAGGAGTATAGCAAATAGAGGCACTATACTATGAAAGATACAGCAGTCGGTTTCGTATATACTAAAAACTCAGGGGATGAGAGCAAAACAATAGGAGACAAGAGCATCTATGACTTGTACCCCTCCCCTTCCCACCGGATTCCTGATAAGGTTTTAATGGGTTTTTAAGGGGACCAAATCTTTTAGTTGAAATATTTTTCTTTCCTGTGTGCTTTTGAAATGGACCTGGTACACATTCATCCTGCAATTTTTGTTTGATTTCTCTGATGTAAATAAATAATTGTTTTCGCAATCATTAATACGCTATATTGAAAGAAATAATGCAATAATAATTGCATTATTATTATAATTATTATTATAATAAATAGTGCTTATCAGTTTTATGGTGTAGACTGGGGTAATTGAGAGAGGGGATGTTGATCGGAAGCTGGCATTGTTATTAGGCATATTAAAGTCCACTAGCATGAGACAAGGGTGATAAGGCATCTAAGGTAAAGCATTGTCCAGTAGAGAGTCTCCAATAGTGTTCTGTGCATGAGTTTTCAGGAGATTGCTGTACAGTGTATAAAACCCTATTTCCTATGAGAAAGCTTGGAGATGGAAAACAGAAAATTGGGGAAATATGTCAAATTTGGGGCAAAGTGCTGTGTAATTCTCTAAAAACTGAAAAATGAGGCAGCAAAAAAGTGGAAAAAAAGAAAGTTTACTCTTAAGTAAATATGACTTAATAACATTACACTGAAATGTTTTGAAATTAAAAACATATGGCAAAAAAACAGGCGGTAACAAAAACGTGGCAGTGTGTACCAGGTAACATGGTAGAATCTTAAATATATGTCGCAGTAATAAATATTGACCAGGGCACAACACATTGTAACAAGAACTGCAAAAATACTAGTGGCGTTGTAGAAATAAAATAAAGTGAATTTGCCTAAAACAAACTGGCTTTTTAAATTAGGCCTTTCTATATCCAATGACTCAAGCTCCACAAGGACAATAATTTCTAGCAGTGGCAGATTAAGAAAATACCTTTGCCGCTGGGCGACTTAAAACATATGGGCCCTGACATTGCACCCCCCTCCCCCTCCAATCCTGCCCATTTTGCCATGTTATAACTCTTCCCTGTGCAAACACACAAACACTTATATACATATACACACAAGCATACACAGTCAGGCATACTCATATTTATACACACACGCAACACACATACTCACTCACAGATACATATACAAACACCTTCACATAGATGTTAAAAAAGATGTAAAACATTTCCTAATCGTAATTTAGTTTTTTCAATGAATTTATATTTTTGTATAGTTAATACCAGTCTTACCTGAGTTTCCTGAGAAACAAAGTTGCTGCTGGGCTGTATATATTACAGGAAATATTTATCAAAAGTGAAAACACACTATGGGCATATTTACTCATATAACATTTACCTGTTTGATCAATATCGGCGATATTGATATTATCAATATCGCTAATATCTAAATTTACTAAGCCCTTCTGTAACTTTTTTCAACTTAAACATATCTTCACCTGGTTGATGGTGGCAATAACCCATTTTCCCTTTGGAGATGAGGCTGTAAAATTATTCTAAGTCCCTGGCAGAAATAGCAGCTATATCAGTGATTCTCAACCTGTGGGTCACAAACCAATCGGGAGTCAAATGATGATTTGCCAGGGGTCGCCTTAGACCATTGGAAATATAAGGTTTGAATGAGGTTGCCCCATAAGAATTAATAAATGGGGGTCGCCAAATCATTATAAAGGGGCACAGCAATAAAAAGGTTGAGAACCACTGAGCTATATCAATATCAAAGGGCTCCATTGAAAGAAATGTAAATTGTAGAGGTAGTTGAGTTAAGCATCATGTTAGCCATAGATATAAGCTGAGACAAGTAGAGTATGTGATACCTTTTATTGGCTAACGGAATAGATGGTAATTGCAGACTTTCGAGACTACTTAGGTCTCTCCCTCAGGCATAGTATTGAACAAAAAAAATTAAGAATGACAAATTTATACAGAAACTGGTACACCATAGCAAAATGTTATCAGTTTGACATCCTGACATCAAAAAAATCACAGAGTGGAACAAAGCAATGTAGAGGTAGGAACACATTGATATTTATGGATATCGATTTTTTTTAAATTAATATTTATACAGTTTTTATCAGTATTTAATAAATTAGGAAAAAGGAAAATAGGGTGGAAAAAAAACAGCGAACAGGATCAAATGATCATAGTAAATATCCCCATATATTTTTCACACCCAACATTATATAGTTCACCCCATGTTCCCATTCTGACAAAGCAAGGAAAACAAAATAAAATAAGCCAAAACTATAAATAGTTCATGGCTCTGACTTTTTTTTGTATTTGATTGCTGTTAAAGTTTTAGGTTTTACCCACTTAACTCACAAAAGTGTATTCCTAAGAATGACCTCAAGAGGGCAACAACATTCTTTGTAACTAAAACAGCTACACTTACTCCATAAAGAAATGTATGTATGTATATATAATTTTATTTAAAAAGAGCCATAGATTTACATAGCACTGTGCAGTTTAGCAATACAAATATAATACACACATGGGAAAAGTGCATTGTACAATACAAGTTTAATATCACAAGGATACATCACTTTAAGTGCCAGGTTGTGGTTGACACAAGAGGTTGGAGGTCCCTGCCCCTTACAGCTTACAATTTAAATATGAAATACAGTACGCGGCATTAGCATGCAGTAATATACCCGTTCATCCATGCCTGAAGTAATAATCTGCATAGATCAAATGACTATACTCATCTAAAACATATGCTTCCTTAGAACGTTCCTAGTTGCTTGCCATCTTGCTAGAACACAATTTCAAAGTACTATGTATGTACTGTATGTAGAATTTAATTTATGCAGTGCTGTACAATTCAGCAATACAAGTACAATACAGACATGGGAAAAGTGCATTAAACATTACAAGGATAATATCACAAGGATACATCACTTTAAGTGGTAGGTAGCGGTTGACACAAGGGGGGGAATTCAGGAAGCTCCGAAGTGAGGCGCGTAGTGTTCGCCTCACTTCGGA
>WMED01020561.1:768-12129 GCA_019650415.1 Pipa parva
TACTTATGCTACAATCCAGCCACAAATAAAGATACACAGTTTCATGACAGAGGATTGTTTTCAGAATATTTAAACATGTAATCTACCTGCCAACGTTTCTAGACAAGGGACACAATGAAGAATGTCAGCAGAATGTCTGGAAACCAAAGTAGTTCTGGAAATACTCTTATCAGGGATTTTAATATAAACCTTTGCATTACTCCACTAGTAAGGCCAAAATGGATAGCCTACATACCGGACAAAAGTCATTCACAAACAGATGGAGCGATTGCATAAAATGTACAATTGTGCTTCAAAAACTTTTTTATTTTTTGTAAAATAACATTTTTAGAGAAATCAGCGAAACTGGCAAGAACAAAATGGATAAAATAGTGAAAGTCACAAAACGTTCCCCCGAGCATAATTAAGATGATATCCCAATTTTTTCCATGTCATTTTCTCCCTAGCACTGCATGTAAATTACCTGTCATCTTGAATTGTATTAACACTTTGGAAAAATGAGTACTGTGGTATTATATATAATTGTTTAAGACAAGCTTTTGAGAGATATTGTCTCTTCATCAGGTCAGAGCAATACTAAAGGATACACAGTCTGTAATATACTTAAAGTCTGTGAGGCACAAAGAAACTTAATGACAAACAGTATAATAACACTATAATATATTGGGAAATATTTACCAAGACCAATTCGACCATATCAGTTGATTTCTCCCCATTTTGTGGTCAATTTTTGTTCCCCCGTACTTTTCCATTTCCCTAATTCACAAAAGATCCATAAAAATGTTTCCCTATCTAAATAAATGGTTAGTGATAAATACGGATCTGTATTCACATTGAAATGTTTTTCTATGAGGGTCACTTCCATTACAGATCAATCTCTTTTCGATGGGAAAATATTTTGGACTTAGGAAAAATCACGGAACCAACTCCATATAGGGTAAAATGGATTTTTGCCAGCCTGAGGGTAGAGAATTATTTTGGGTGATGAAATGGTTAAAATAGCTTAGTAATTTGGATAAAACAGCAAAATAATTAAATATAGGCTTTTTCTCTTCCATTCACTATTCCAAAAATATGTTTGACTTTAGTAAATGTGCCCAGTTGTCAAAAGCAGCACTGCTTCATCTGTATACAGTATATGTATATCAGCCCTGCCCAAAATGACATTCATGGAAAACCATGAATGTGATAGCTGGTGGCAAAAGAGCAACTGAACATGTCAGATGCTTTATTTAAGGATGATCCATCTCTGGGTGAGGGAATACTATCACACCTTCACCTTACAGTGACCTTTACATTTTTCCCATATTCCATTTCTTCCATTTTAAACACAGCTCACTTGACTTTAGCCACAAATAAATGAATTTGAAAAAAACGTGATCCACGCTATGAATATCTCAATAATCAATGCAAGCATTGCCTTTTGGATTTGGATCAGGTTGTGTTTTGTGGGGGAGGAATAAAATAAAGTAATAATAAAGAAAAAGAAATAAATGTAGGCATTCATTTAATGTGCTATGTGTTCAAGAAAAAAACTATTGACCTTTAGAACATTAACCCTGTGAAATAGAATATTAAATCTTTCAAACTCCTGGAAATCTCATTAACATGCAAAGCTCTGGTTGGTATGCCATACAAGTCTATACAAAAAATGTCTGACTTTGCAAAGCAGACCAATTTCTAAAGTAAATATTGGCCAAGAACAATGCTGACTGTAATCCACTACATGCTAATTCCAGCAAATATTGATATACATCCACTTTCCCGTCTTAAATGAAAGATTTTCATACAAAGCCATTTTCTCTGTTTGCTGATGCACTAAAACATTAAAATTTCTTAAGCTTGCACCCAATGGGAAAGCTGAAAGATCTAGGTTATGCACCTGCATACAATTTCTGTAATTACCATATCCCTTTATCTTTTTTCTTTTTTTTTTTTTTGGAACATTCAAACAGTAATGAAAATATATTTTGTTCTAAACAGTAAAAAAGCGCTTGTTTGTTTTTCAGATGGTTTTAGGTTTCTCCTTTTAAGTGTATAAGAAGAATGCTCCTGAAATGTTTGAAGTTATCGTTATTTTTATTTAAAGGACCAGCAACACCAAAGAATGAAAAATTCCCGTTTGGATTGGCGTGGCAGTTATTTAAATATTGCACTTGTAAAAAAGTCATCTTTATTAATGAATTGTATTGCTTTCTATCTTTTCTTATCTTTACTGACAGCAACAATGTTGTTGTTAAACTCTCCCAGTCCCATTGTTTTCTATGGTGCTTTACATAAAGCATATACAGGTAGTATGCCCTAAATTTGCCCCCACCTATGCTAATTTGTTCATGGGATGGTGGGAAAGGTTTTACATATATGACATCAAGAATCCACACAGGGATAAGATCATACTATACAAGCGGTACATTGATGATCTCATCCTTGTCTGGAGAGGCACAGCTAGAGATGCTTCTGCATTTCTAGACTATGTGAATGCAAATGAATTGGGTCTAACCTTTACCATTGAATTCAGTCATGGATCTATAAACTTCCTGGATATTACCCTGACTGGGGACTCAAGTAAATCCACAGTAACCACAGACATTTTTAGAAAACCCACAGCGGTTAATTCCCTGCTTTCCTTTACAAGTTGTCATCCACGACATTGTGTTAAATCTGTAGCGACTAGTCAGTTTTTGCGCTTGAGACGCATTTGTTCAAATGACAATGATTTCAGAAGTAGATCGACAGAACTTAGAACCAGGTTCTTGAACAGAGGCTATCCTGAAAAAATCATTAATACTGCCTTACACAGAGCTATTAATACACCTAGGGCCTCACTATTGACAGGGCAAGCTACAGTGTCCCACACTACAGACTCACATTCACAACCATTACATCTACCAGATATGTGGCACCAATTTAAAATTGGACCACCAAATACTCAACACAAAAGAGCTTCTAATGTCCACAGATGTAACAACAGACATCCCATTAACACTGCTCAAATGCCAACTTTTGTTATGGGATTTAGTCAGGAATATGAACAAGTTAGAGATATAATAGTTAGAAACATTCCCATATTATATAATGACCCTGACCTTAAGACTATACTTACAAATGGCATTAGATGTGTTCCAAAGAAAGTGCCAATTGTTTCCATGACACTTTCTAAAACAAATAAACACATGCCGGAAAAATCATCATGGTTAACACACAAGGGCTGTTATAAATGTGGTGCGCATAGATGCCTTTGCTGCAGGTATTCAAAAGTGTCTCGTAACTTTGTCAGCACTGTAACACTTAGAACTTATACTCTCCTTTATCAATTGTAATACAAGTAATGTTGTTTACCTTATCACTTGTTTAACCTGCGGTATTCAATATGTGGGACGTACCACTAGGCCCTTTAAAGAACGAGTTAGGGAACACCTTAGGGACATCAAACAGAATAAAAACACTAATGTAGCTACTCACTTTAATGCTGGCTGTGGTTTGTATAGTTTCACTATTCAAGCAATTGAGAGAGTTAGATTGACCACAAGAGGGGGCGATATAATAAAGTTACTAAACAAACGGGAAGTCTTTTGGATTTTCCATCTAGCAACGAGACAGCCAGAGGGACTTAATTTTACCTGGGACCTTCTGTACTTTACTGATCCCTGATTCATCCCTTTTACTACATCATTTGGTCGATGTATGTAACACATATAAGAAAACTATAATATCACTCACAATGTTTACTACTCACGATATATTCACTACCTAATATAGTTCACAGTTCACATTTACACAATTTAATTAATTCTTAAGGGTTATATACACATTAACACAATCATCTTCCCCACATTATCACTTCTTCACACTTACTTTAATAATTGATCACTACAATATAGTACAATATTTTTTATCCCCACTTATATGCCTTTTTTATCCTCACATAGTTTTTATAACATATGGATACAATATATTTCATTTCATGTCAGTACTTAAGTTATTTTTGATCTACTCATTGTTTAATTATTATGGTGATTGGCATTAATTTTATGGTTTTGCAACACTGTTTCTTTATTCACAATAGCAAACTGCTATAAATATATAAATATATAGAGGTATACATTGACCCAGTGATGCTAATTAAGTAACTGGATACAATGACATCTTACTATGGAGTATTTGCAGTCTATTTAACATATGTATTTTTACATAGTTGCAATTTTTACATTTATCGCTTTATTGGACTGTACTTTATGAAGTCTTGATGTATCGCTATTTTTAAAAAACCACCCAGCCTTTTGTTGTATTGGATATACATGTTCTAATTTCATAATACACTGAGTCTGCAAGCAGGTTGTTGTTTACAATAGAAGACCTGAATGAGAATCGCAGCACCATATACTAATGTTGGGCCGGGTGTTGAGTTTACTTAGTTACTTTAGACTTTTTATTGAGCTAGACGGCCTTGCACACAAATAACAACCATTTTTCTATACACTATGACCACTATGTGTTACTTTGTAACTGCTAGTAATAGTGGATTGCGCTACTTAATTTTTACCTATATGGCTTTCCGTAGACCTAGCGCTCAAATCACATGACCATTTATATACGGCTTCATCAACGGCTCCACTGTGTACAGGGAGCTACCCGCAACGGGGATTTGACATACTAAATATGCCGGCAGAATCTTCAGAAACCAATTTAGCCATGTTTCTGGTGCTGTGGCTCATGTTCAGGACTTCCGGTAAGTTGACTGTGTGTATATATAGATTGTTTTTTAAGGCACTGAAAAAAAAAACATGATTAAGCGCCCAGCGCGAAACGCGTTAAGGGGTGCCTTCAATCACTGCTTCTTTTAAATTTTGTTACTGCAACCTGCTTTTAATATGAAGAAATAAATATCCATTGGTTTTACTTACGGGAGTGCCGGAGTTCATTGATATTTAGTATGCCCTAAAGCCCAATTTTTAAAGCTAAATAGCTAAATATAGATAATTTTTTGGAAGCAAAGATTGAATAACTATGAATGCATTTGAGACATTTTCAATTTTTGGTGTTACCATTCTTTAAGTAACTGTTTACAGGAGAGTAGCTATGGGATTTGCAATGGTCACAGTCATGATGGGGCTCAAGTACCCAGAGTGCTGTTTTCTTTCATTGTTTGTGGGGCATGAGATTTGGCATTGCTGGTGGAGAAGGATGGCCTGATGCTTGATCCAGCACCATGGCCAAGGAGGGTTAAATAACACTACTGTCTATATAGATGATATTACAATATTATCACCTAGGGCTAGGCCATTATTTAATAGCAAGTAGGTGGAACTTTGTATGTAGTATCCCTCCCATTTTATTTGTAAAAACACCTTATGTTAATTATCTGTAGGGTCAATAGGACCATAATATAGTATATTTATTTTATGACCCACCCCTAAATTCCATGGAGTTTGGGGGATAGAAGAGATAGTTCAGCCACACCCTCTCAAGGGTATTGATTTCTGCCCCTTATGGCTAAGAGGTGGTGCATCAAGTTTACTACCATTAGTTTAGCAGATTCCCCTATACCCCATTAGAAAATGGAGGAGGATGGATCTGATATACCCCTATGGTATATATACCCTTGCACAATTTGTGTGTGTGTTGTCCATTGGACTAATGCATATTAAAATGAGATTTTAATAGCACTAGCAATGAATTGTAGAAAATCAGATCATATTACATTAAATGTGATGAGGAGGAGATATAGCAGTTTAGTGAATACCTTGCTAAGACTTAAGGTGCAGACCATTTGTTCAGAGGTGTAAATATCCAGAGGACCCATTTGTGACTGCTGCAAATACTCTGCAGCCCTGCTCTGCATGCCTCAGAAGTGCCCCACATCCTGGTGTAATAAAGTCTTTTTGGTCTGGGAGGTGAGGAAGGAAGCAGTGCTGTGGTGGTAGGCACCGGGGCCTAGAGGCGTTTAGTCACACCACTGTCATCTTGCAAACCTAAATGACTTTTCTGAGTATAATTCGCCCAACATTAGTCAAAATTATAAATGAAACAGTTCAGTCACTTTTACTGAGAAGATCCTCTTTTTTAATTTGTTATGCAATTTTATATTCATTCTATCATAACAAGAATATAATAATACACAATATAGTTTCTTTTTCATTTTATATTTCCCCCTTTTATTCATTTTTTTTTCCCTTAGAAAGACTTATTTAGAATCCAGTCTATCATCAGCAAATTGTGGTATTACTGACAAGATTTGAACTCTTATGTGCACCTGTCAGTTTACAGCAGTAATAAAATGTTCCCCTGGAAATATGAAATCCCATCATGTAAATGATACAGTTTCACTTTGCTTTTAATGCAAGTTCAGCCAGATAGAATTTTAGGAAAAAAAAAATAAAGGCACTGATATAAATAGAACCTGACAATCTGGCATGAAAAATGCACCACATTTCTGTGTTTTACATGCAACTACATTGAAATGAATAGGAATGCAAGTGCTGAGTTGAACTAAGGATGTGCACATATTTAACACATGGATCAAATAGAGTCACAGAAAAAAATGGAACAAATTTGTATGCTTGTATATGTAATAAGCTTCTATAAAACACTAAGATATGAGCATTTCATATCACTGGCTAAAATTAGTAAAAGCATGTATTGTCTACAGCTATGGACTAATAAACTCACTCTGATAATGTCCTATACATTACATTAGAGCAAGTCAATTCATTAAGGTGATAATTTGCTCATTTATTAGGTCCTCTGCACAAAACAGATATCACTCATTTATATCAGCATTAAATAATTGCATTCATACATGAAAGTAACACTAAATTTAATTTAGGCTTACCTCATTCAGCTGGTGTTTTCAGGAACTCCATCGGGATGTGGTTTATGCTGAATTTTCAGTGTTTTTTTTTTTCAATAATTGGAATGGCAAATCATGGGAAAGGTAGGTCAGCCATTATATTTAAACCTTTCCCATGTTCATGCTAACTACATGGGCAGTTCTCATGTGGAGATGGGAAATATGTAAAAAGATACTGGAAATATTTTGAGGTACAATATTCCAAAATATTAAATGAACTAGGAAAGTATCAATCAATGCTTCCTCCCACATTACTTTTTTTATTTTATTATTTTATAGGATGTGTAGCGCCTCCCTATTTCTATTCAAAATAACAAGCATCATTCAAATTGCAGAAGAAACCTGAAGCAGACTTAATCAGTGTGGCATGGAGGTTTCCAAAATGAAGCCATTAGTGAATGGGGACATTGACACAATGTGAGATGGTATTAATGTTGGAAAACAAGATGGAGCCTCTAGTTTGCATTCTAGGAGACGTATCAGACATTGCAGGCAATGGATCTTAGAAGTTGGCATTGGTTATTAATTTAAAATGAATCTCCAAGAAATATATTTTTCATGATGTTCCTAGCTTTGCTGAGTAAATTGCTATTATTAATAACAATATCTTATATGAGTATTAGGTATAGAGGTTGGAAATTTTACAAAACATTGGAAGGATGGATCTGAATATCCTAAGGGGGTTTTTGTGAATTTCCGGTAAGAAAATGAGAATTAGGCACTTATAGGTATAAGGTAGCTAAGTAATCAAACATTGCCTCCATCACAATCCCATGCATCTCATAATCTTTTGAGTATTCTTTTAATATGTCTACTCTAAATAATTTATGTTAGAATCACTTTCTGCTCCCTTGCATAAAATGACTTTTCAGAAATACAATATATAAAAAAATTGTTATATACAGTACAATATAGAGAATTTGACTTTACATGGTTTCATTGTCCTTGGCCAATGTTCACTTATTATTTACATATCCTAAGAGCATTTGAATTGACATGAATCTAAAAAACTTTCTTAGGATCAGAGACATGTTATTCATATATAACCTACTATTCTAAAAGCCTGAAAGTCAGCCTTGATGATTTAAAAAAAATCAATGGGAACAGAAAGATAAAAGTAACTTTATTTAGCTTTTATATCGCATACAAAGGTTTTAATTTCCTACAATCAGTTCTTCCATTCTTGGCACTTCATAGTGTTAACAGTGTAAAGAAATGTAATATGGTGGATATATAATTTATCCAATTAAATATTCCATTGTTGTATGTGTTTTTAAAGGCGTTTTAAATATATTAACACATATCATATTAGATTTCTAGCCCTAAAGTGCAGATGCTTTTCCTCCTTACATTTATTAATTTGCTGTACATACTGTTTGTATCCACCTTATTGCATTTATAGGTGTTGATGCCATATTGACACACATGCATGTACCTCATAGTATAAACTAATGTAATTCTCACAGTTACTTAAAGACTAAAGGGGAATTCACCATCGTGCGAAGTGAGCTCCAGATCCTTCGGCTCACTTCGCGCAGACTGTTATGCGCTCACTGATGTCCTGCTCGCGGACATCAGCGAACACTTTAAAGAGATTCCAGTCTCGGTGAGACCACTCGAGTCGCCTCGCTGAGAATGGAATCCCTTTAAAGTGCTCGCTGATGTCCACGTGTAGGACATCAGCGAGTGCATAACAGTATGTGCGAAGTGAGCCGAAGGTTCTGGAGCTCACTTCACACTATGGTGAATTCCCCCCTAAGGGTGAAATTTATTAATTTCTGAGTTTATCATGTGAGATCTCACGTGAGTTTACTCCCGTTGTTACTGTTTGAGTTTTTCTATCAGATTTTTTGATGGAAAAGATACTTTACATTAGAAGTATGGCTACCTTTTTATCGAAAAATCGAGATAGAAAAACTCACGAGGTAATCTCACGGGAACAACGCAAAATCTCGCATTATAAACTCTGAAAGGCCAAGAGCGCCAATGACAATGAGGAAAGGCAATTAAAGAAAGGGTTTTCTTGATAGTTCAAATTTTAGTCTTTTTCAGAAGCATTCAAAAATGGAAATATTAGCACATACTATACAAACATTTACCAGTCTTTTCTGGATGTTGTATTGGATGTTAAATAAATGATTCTTCAAAATTACAATTTTTTTCTTAGATTTGTAATATTTTATGTTTTAATATAGTGCTAAAGACAATTCTCTTCAATTCACTGCGTACTGAAGTCAGTTGTGCATAGTCACTATGTAATGTATTGCTGCTGCAATGAAGAGATTTATCACACACTAATTGCTGAGCTTTGTCAGGCCAGTAGTAGTGGTGGTGTATTGTAGCAAATTTGTCACAAATAGGCCTATTGAAGCAAAATGATGACTTCTTCAGATGGAGCTGTTTAAAGGAAACAATTGCACCATAATTATATTTTCCTACATTAATGATAACATACTAGTAATATGCATGAATTATCATAATAAAGGCAATGTCACCAATTTGTTATGCTTTGGTCAGTGTTATTATCATATAAATCTGAACTGTACAGCTCTGCGTATGTTTATGGCACTTTATAAATGAAATTATACAAACATACATTTCAGCATTGTTTTTAAATTAATTTCCTATCTCATGTTGGAAATTTTTCACCAACATTTTGAAGCCTTTGCAGTATATTGATGCCAAAAAACTAACGTTAACATCACCATATGCCCCTCAATTTTCCATTTTCATTTGATAAAGTCAAATCTGTATATTTGTGTCAGTACGCCTTGTCACTTCGACAAATGATAAATACCCTAATTGGCCATGAATTTATAGTAGCTAGGCATGAAAAGGTGCATAAATATGTGGCGGTGAAATGTAAAGGACTGTGTTGCTGCCCTTGCTCTATTAGGTGAAAGTGAGAAGAAACGAAAAAGGAGAGAATCATGGGGGAGGTCAGAAGAACAGAAGAAATCATCAGTGTACAGAGAGCAGGGGCAGCACTGGAGCTTAACTCATTCATCAGTAAGTATCGCCCCCCTCCCACTTGCAAATCACCCCTTGATGGTATGAGCCCTAAAATAATCCTTTAAATAATATAATTCCACATATAGATACAGGAAGGTTAATTATATTTTCTTGTTCTTAATGCTTATTAATTTGCTTAGGGTATTCCTTGTTGCTGTTTTGACATTTTGGACACTTTTTTTTGCCTATTTGGCTTTTTATCATGGCTTTTTAAAATGGTGTGTTGCTAGACATTGGACTTTGTAAATTGGAACAATTATTTTCAGCTTACCTATTCACTAGCAAAATCCCCATGTAATTTTACACTTTCATTTTGATCAGTGACGTATAAATAGACACATTATGTAAGTGGCAAATTATAATGGAACGTTAGAACTACATTAAGCTGAAAAAGACCTGTAAAAAAAAAACTAATACCTTACAGATATCATCTACATCATCTATTGCATCATCTAAAACATCTACAATGACTTAACTACTGTGAACCTATCTTTCTTTTAAAAAAAGTGCACAAGGATTTGCTCCACACAAACCCTTTTAACATACATGTACGTGTATTCACTCCGTAGCAATTCCTACCATGAGTAAGCAGAACATACTGTAAATAAAAGTTAAAATCTGACATGTTTACCATCACCTTTTTGACAGTGTTAAACATCTACTCTACATCAAAATACAAGTCATTTTTCATTTGATTATCTCTTTACTTCTTAACCTTCGTCAGGCTGCATCATTTTACAACGTTAACAGGCTGCAGAGGTACAATTGTACCTTCATATAAATCCACTGTGGGAAGACTTTCTCCTTTACTTGGTTTCAAAAACTAAAGTTCATTCAGCTACAAATGTGCTGTTCTTCCCAGATGTAATCATTAATTTGTTCATGTCCATATTTTACATATATGTACTTAATGTTCTGTTATGCTGATATCTATTGGCCAAGCCAGAGATAATAAAATACTATAACAAAAGGAGGAATTGATGTTATGGATAAAATGTTGGGAGAGTACACTGTGAAACTAGGAACATTACGTTGGCCTCTGGCATTTTTCTACAATATGATTGACGTCACTGGGTTAGCATCCTACACTGTCTACAGAGAACACAATCCAAGCTTCAGGACAAAGGATCAACAAAGAAAGTTCCTGAAAGATCTCACAAATCAGCTGTGTATGCCTGCAATTGAAAATCATAGTACTAAACGAATGATGATGAGAAACCATTTTCTTCGAGGTGCAGTAGAAATGCTGCTTGGACGATGCATTGTGGTAGCATCACAAGCAGCAGCTGGTCCTCAAATACCTCATGGTAGTCATGGACCCTCCCCTGTTGTTGGTAGTTGCTATGTCTGCCGAAACTTGAGGTGAAAACAACGTAAGACTAGAAAATCTTGTGTGGTTTGTGTGAAACCCATTTGTGATTAACACTCGGTAGCAAAGACAACTGTCAGATTCACTACAAAAGGTTTGAGGTCTGGACCCTAGTGGCTGGATACTGGCA
>WMED01020562.1:0-12129 GCA_019650415.1 Pipa parva
AGCAATTGTCCTTTTTCGGACACGTTATGCGCGCAAATTCGCTGGAGACTTCAATAATGCAGGGGAAAGTGAGTGGGACGAGAAGACGTGGACGGCCGAGAATACGCTGGCTTGACACAATCACATCGGCCACCAGCAAGACGATCACAGAACTCAGAAGAACCGTCGAGGAGAGGAAAGCGTGGAGAGGACTGAACCATAAAGTGGCCGAAAGTCGACTTCGACTAAATGGCTAATCATCATCATCATCTATCTATCTATCTACAGTATCTGTATCTATCTATCTATCTGTATCTATCTGTCTCTATCTAAATATATGGATAACCACAGACATACATTTTTTTAAGTTTGTCAAGATTACCCAGAGGAATTACATGATTTTCTTTTGTCATTTTAAGCTATTTCTTGTTTTTGATGGTATCTATTACCGTGTTTCCCCCGAAAATAAGACAGCGTCTTGTATTAATTTTTGCAGTGGAAGACATACTAGGCCTTATTTTCGAAGGAGATAAGGAAATACTTAATGGGCTGGCCTTGGGAGAAGCCCCGAACTGCCACACTCCTCTTCCTACTCCTGGCCTGTGAAAAGCCTATGTTAATCTAGCAGACTTGGGAGTCATGTGATCGCTTCAGCGCTCTTCGGTCTTCTCCCTGCAACTTCAGGGCACCTAATCCTCCTGTCCTGCTGGGTCTGTACTTCTGAGGACTCATCTCTGCTAGGTAGAGGACTCAGGGGAGTGATAGCCCTAACAGGGAGAAGCTTTAAAAATAACTGCTGCTAGGACTTATTTTCAGGGGTGGACTTATATTTCTAAGATTCGAGATATTAAACTTGGTCTTATTTTCGAGGAAACATAGTATATGCAATGGTACACTTGCAGACAGACAGTGGGGGTTATTCACTAAGGTGCGAATTCAACTGTCGGTGAGGCGACTCGAGTGGTCTCGCCGAGACTGGAATCCCTTTGAAGCGTTCGCTGATGTCCGCGTGCAAGACATCAGCGAGCACATAACAGCATGTGCAAAGTGATGCGAAGGATCCGGAGCTCACTTCGCACATTGCTGAATTACCCTCTTGGTCTTTAGTGAAAAACCCCCATAGTTAGCGTCATTACACTGAATGCATAATTACGCCCCACTTCGTTCAGGATCATCACTAGGACCCACTTCCCCCACAGTGGCACCCATTCTTGTGTCCCTAAATGAGAATTTCTAAATTGTTGGTGTTACTGGTCCTTTAAAACACCTAGGACAGAAAAGTGTGCTTTCAATTATAATTTTATAAAACATAAAACTATACTGTAGATATTATAGTGGTTAGTATTTGATTAGTTGATTAAGCAAAACTTTAGTTAACGGTACAAACCCTTTAGATGAAAATCACAGACCTCATTTTTTTTTTTTTATTGGACATTGGGCAGTTTAATTGAGTTCCGGTCAGACTGGGGTCCCTTTTTTTTTTTTTTTATCACAGGGCCAGTAAAACCCAAAAAATAAAAACATCCATTTGGATTCGAATGGCATTTATTTAAATATAGCTCTTGTAACACTTATCTTTTACGTTGAATTAATGTTTCTGTCTGTTTTTATATTTACTTGTAGCAAACATGATGCTAAGACAGACCTCACCAAATTCAATTGTGCCCTGAAGCCCAATTTTTAAAGCTAAATAGCTATTTTATAGCACAGATTCACCATATACAGTATGTCAACCTCACTAGAAAACTATCGTAGTTGGACACTAGATGGCGCACTGTAGCAATACATTCCTTTTTTTAATCCCACTCACTGTTGACCGTACCATAAACATGTAAAAGGAGGGGAAAGATCGAGAATCTTATGTATTAGTGCAATAAATGTCTACTTATTTAAAATCGACTTGTAACATACTTCTTATTTTTAATCATTTACGCTGCAAGTGAATTGTGAAATGAACAAACTTTTTAACAGGGACTTCATTAGAGAAGTAGTCACCCCCTAGTTGGTGAGTGAGCTGGTCTAATTTGAAAGGAAGTATATGCTGTCGGGCATGCGCATTACGCAGTGGCGTCGTACGTATGTTGTTTGGTTGTGGTCGGTGGGATTAGGTGAGGGATCTGCTCTGTGGCTGGTGCTATGGCAGTGGCCGGCAGCAGCATGGCCCAGAAGACCTGGGAGCTCTCTAACAACATGCAGGAGGTGCAGAGCATTGATGAGATCTACAAATACGATAAGAAACAGCAGCAGGAGATCCTAGCTGCCAAACCTTGGACTAAGGAGTAAGAGGGGGCAGTGAGATAGCATGAATGGCAGTGGGTTAAGTGTTACTCTAATTTGGATGTCTAAATTGAGGGGGGGTTTTTTGACTAAAGTTCAAAATTGTCTCATAAAGGTGTGAATTCACTGTTTCCCCATAGTCCGCACACTGCACAATAGACTGTTATTGTGGTGGTTGCAACTTTTTACTATGGGGATCCACTGTTTAGTCAATAAGGAGTAAGGGAATCTGGCCGTAGCTGGTTCTTGCCTTTTTATTAAATCCTGTTTATAAGGTCACTTTTTTAATGAAATTATTTTTGCGTTATGTTCCTTGTTTGTTATTGGATTGCAGCCACCATTACTTCAAATACTGCAAAGTGTCAGCCTTGGCACTTCTCAAGATGGTCATGCATGCCCGATCTGGAGGGAACCTTGAGGTGATGGGTCTGATGCTCGGAAAAGTGGATGGTGAAACCATGATCATTATGGACAGTTTTGCTTTACCCGTTGAAGGAACTGAAACACGAGTCAATGCCCAAGCTGCTGCTTATGAATATATGGCAGCTTACATAGAGAATGCAAAGCAGGTACCAATGTGATATAAACTATACATTTTATAAAGGCATAATTGTTAAATTTAAGTGTACCTGTCACCTTAAACCTCTAATACTAATTTAGTTTTTACTAAAGACATTAGCGGTTTGTAAATATATATGTATTTTTAAAAAATGTACCTTTAAACAGCATTTCTCTCCATCATCTTCCCGGTCAGCCTGCTTTTTGTTTCCAGAGTATTGGGTAGGCGGAGATACATGATTGACATTATAGCTCTTCCAATCAGATCCCTGTTAGATCATGATTTAAGGGATCTGATTGAAGGAGCTATAATGTCAAGCATCATTTAGCGCTGCCCACCTGACACTCGGGAAAGAAAAGACAGGCTGACAGGGAAGATGACAGAGAGAAATGCTGTTTAAAGGTACATTTTTTAAAATACATATATAATTCCATTAGTACAACCTAAATTAGTATTTGTTTTGAGGTGACAGGTGCACTTTATAATAACTGTCATGTAATCCTATCTGGGTACATTATCATCATTTTGTATATATGCTTACAAACATGCATGTCAAAATCACTATAAAAGAAGAGAACTCTCTCTCTAAGCCAGTGTTGGTATATTTGTTTCATGATACATTCCCCTTATAAATATAGGGGCCTCTGTAAAAATAGAAAACTACACTCTTTGTACTGATCCCTTCACAGATTTGGAATGGGTATATCTTTTTTTTTTCTTTTTTTTTTTTTTTAAGGCAGTTGTATTATGTAGGCATATGCTAAACTACTAATTTGTAATAATTTCCAGTTACTGCTGTAGATCTGTGCTATGCAGTTAGGAAGAAAAGCCCTAAATGCAGGTAGAAGTTAATTAGTTGATTTGAATAGAATAAAAAATGGCTTAATCTCTATTGTTTTTAATATTAGATTTATCAAATATATTTACTTAATGCTATCTTGCTACAGCTTTGCACAACTACAGGGACCAAAACATACTAAGAATATTCCATGCTTTGGTAAAGATTAATATGAAGCTGTGAGGATGCTTAGATTGTTAGCCTCATAGGGCTTTTTTTTTTGCATAAAATTGAATGTCTGTCCTCAAAAATTTTAAGGCTTTACTTCTACTTTAACTGTGAATAGAATGAAATATCCACTCTGCACACTATATATTCTATTATATATTTCACACCTGTCTAAAGCAGGGGTCGGCAAAGTTGTTTGGGGAGGGAGCCATTTCACTCTCTCCTCCAGCGGCGACAACTATCTTGAGCACATGACCACCAACAGCCAATCAGAAGAGCCGTCGGCGGTCTTGGGCGTGGCTTCAGCAGTGCGCTCCGAGCCACAACAAGGCGGCTAAAGAGCTGGAAATGGCTTGCGAGCCACACTTTGCCGACCACTGGTCTAAAGGAAAAGAAATGTAGGATAAAAATGATTTTAGATGATATGTAGACTCTCTTCCTTGTCTTTTCCTTTACTCCAAGTGTAACAAAACTTTTGAAGAAATAAAGTATGAATGCAGAATGCTAGAATGAGCTGTGGGCCTTAACTAATATTTCTTGTAGGTTGGGCGACTTGAAAATGCAATTGGCTGGTATCACAGTCACCCTGGCTATGGTTGTTGGCTTTCTGGAATAGATGTCAGTACTCAGATGCTTAATCAGCAGTTTCAAGAACCATTTGTTGCAGTGGTGGTAAGTCTTGTATAACTTTATTGCTTTGCTTTATTTCATTTTTAATTATTTTCATTGAACGTTTAGAGAGAAAAACAAAGGATAATATGTTTGAAGTAAAGTTAAGGTTCATTATAAAGTTAAAAAACCCAGGATGGGCTCTCAAGCGACAAGGAATTTCTGAAAACAGTCACATTATAAATAAGACATTTATAACATTACATGACTGACTGCTAAAAATCCCTGAAGCATTAAGATATAATCATTTTTTTAAATACAAAGTATCATACCATTTTGTTTTAGAAGATATAGGATTTTTGGACAATAAGACATCCTAAAAATGTTATAAACAAATTAAAAACAATGTAATGCATCTTTTAAAAGTGCATTTTAAGGTCTGGAAAATATAGCAAGAAATGTGTAGTTGCACTGCAACCCCCTCTCTCCTAACTAACCTATGGGACAAGAGCCGTCGGCGGTCTTGGGCGTGGCTTTGGCAGTGTGCTCCGAGCCACAACAAGGCGTCTAAAGAGCTTGATTCTTGATGCTGGAGCTTCCATAATGAAATCTGCAGCTCAGCTCCCTGATTGGTTAGTAGGGGTGGGTTTTCCTATTCCTCTTGACCAATCAAGAAACTGAACTGCTAATGTCATTTGGAAGCTGTGCACTGCACAGCACTTGTACGAATACTTATTTTCCACTGGTAGGTCAGGTTTACTATTGACACACACTACTACTCCAGTGTATCCAGCTTCAAACCAAGTTCAGATCCAGCAAAACCCCAACTGTAGTTCCAAAGCGCAATGAGGAAAATAAAGCCAGATAGGTCACTGGTATAGTAATGCAGTTAGGTGAGGCAACAGAACAACAATTTTGATGACTTTTATGTTAGCATTGTGAGTAAATATACCCTAAAAACAAACTCATTATTATTATTATTATTATTATTATTATTTTGTTACTATTATAATTCCTGCATTGGCATTTCCAGTCACCTGGGAGAGTGTGCACAAGCAATGTCTGTGCCTGCAGCTAGACATCATTCTAATCTAGGCTGGCTAAGCTGCATATGCTTAGTGTAAGGGATGGTGAGGAAATGCTCCTGACTATAAAGGAAGAACATAGTATCTTTAATGGGCCTGGTTTCCTATGTTTTTTTTTTTGTTTGTTTGTTTTTTTTTAGCTTTTATGCACAACATTACTTATACTTTTAACGTTTTCTTTTTCTCTACTGAATAAAGAAAACATTCATTATGGTAGAATTTTTCAGTGAGATATTATTTATAAATTATATGAAGACACAGACTGTGTGTGCATACTGTAGAAAATAAGATAAACAATAAGAAATACAAAAATGCTCTAGGTGCTGTGCAAAAGGACAAACAAGATAAAAGACCTGTTTATTATATCATGATCAATCTTTTTTTAGACCCATCTCTGTTGTGGACAGGTATTGATAAGTTGTTACCCTATTGTACACTATTGAGTGGTACTGTATTATACTATGTTTAGTAATATATTTGGATAGGGGTAGCGTGGGAGTACCCAGTGGAGAACATGGGGTTTATTCACTAAGGTGTAAATTCGACTGGCGAATTTTCAAACGGCAGATTCCCATAGCAAATCGGTGACAATTTCCCCATTCTAATGCCGCGACAATTTTTTAAAGTTAAGATTGCGACAATTTTCCCATAATAAAGTCGCGACTGTGACAATATTCTCATTGTAAAGAGGCGACAGTAGCAGCCTGTTGTGAATCTTTATCTAGCGAATTCACACCTATACGCAACAATTCGGACTTTAATGAATAACCCCCCATGTCTCTGTTTTAATGTTTTTATGTGTGAGCACTTTTTTGCTTCTGTGAATATAGTCTTTATTAAACCCTATTTAATTGCAGAGTGCTTGTCTCTGCAATATTTATATATTATTTATATAATATTTATTGTAGAGGGCTTGCCTTAGGACAGGGGTCGGCAAAGTTGTTTGAAGAGGGAGCCATTTCACTCCCTCCTACAACTGTCTTGTGAGCTGCTTGAGGAGGGAGGCGTGCCCTCTCACGACCACCGACGGCCAGTCAGAAGAGCCGTCGTAGGGATTGGGTGGGGCTTGGGCAGTGCATTCTGAACCACAACAAGGCAACTAAAGAGCCGCAAGTGGCTCACGAGCCGCACTTTCTGACCACTGCCTTAGGAAATTTCTTTTTCCTTTTACTACATGAATATGATTTAGATCTGCATTAATTCAAATGTTTTTCTTCAGATTGATCCAACACGAACAATATCTGCAGGAAAAGTCAATCTTGGAGCTTTTAGAACATATCCAAAGGTAAAACTCTGTTTAACAATCCAGTTGCATTTCTAAGTTGTGCTTGAATAAAGGAAGGGGTGGTATCCCCAAAATATAGTGTGGTGAATTTGTATGATGTCCACTAAATAAAAATTAAATAAGCTTCTTGTAAGGTGAGCTCTTCCATTTTTGTCTTTTTGTTTGTCAATGTTGGCCAAGGCGAAAATGCACCCTATGTTGTCACAGCTGTTGAGTGGTGTTTTTTTTTTTTTTTTAAACAATATTAATGTTTTAGGGGTATAAACCACCAGATGAAGGTCCTTCAGAATACCAGACTATTCCATTAAATAAAATAGAAGATTTTGGTGTGCACTGTAAGCAGTAAGTAATTCTTTAATTTGAGTATTTACAAATAGAATGTAAATGTGTATTTAAAATGGCTGATGCTTAGACAGAGAATGCTGGGAGCTATGATTATGTGAACAATAACAAAAATAAATCAAAGTTCCCATTTGGCATGAGAGTTATTCAAATACAGCACATGCAAAAATAGTTATTAATGCTGAATTCATGAATTTTATAGCTTTGTCTGTTTTTACATTTAATGATAGCAGCCATGTTGTTTGTGGTAATTAAACAACCCCCTGCACACAATGCTGAAATTGCATAACTTACAACTATCTGGCCTTTGTGCAAAAATACAGCCATAGCCGGTTTACCACAAAAAAAAGCCTACATCTGGTTTTTTGTTCAATACCACTGTGGTATAATGATAGTCTATGGGTAGTGGCGTCTTGATATGTGAAAAATTGCACAAGGCATATTCTTTCTAAAAGGCTTTGGAAATTACATTTAGCATACTTTTCACATACAGATTTACAGTTAGGAACCTACTTTAAATGACTCTCGGTGACATATTTCCATGCTTAAACAATTGTACATTGCTACTGATTGCAGTGTCATAAACAGGACAACAATTTTGCTAGTAAAGAAATATGCAGACCAACAGAGGAAAACTTAGGGTTATTCCTTCAAAATTACCTGCTTGTCTTGTTCATGTAATGTGGAGTATTAATCAGATTTTACAAGGAACAGGTGGATTTTTATTTCTGATAATGTCTATATATTGCTGAAAAAAATATATACAATTGACTTTGGTGCTTTTGTGAAACTTCAGCTACCAGCATTCTATCACCAGAATAGACAGTAGAGCAGTGCAGTGGCTCAGTGGTTAGCACTAATGCCTTGCCGCTCTGGACTTCATCTGCAAGGAGTTTGTATGTTCTCCCCACACCTGTGTGGGTTTTCTCCCACAATCCAAAAACATACCTCTGTGTCTGTCTTTGTGTGTGTGTCTGAATAGGGAAACTACATCATAAGCTCCATTGGGCAGGGACTGAAGTGAATGTTGAATCTCCGTAAAGCCCTGCATAATATATCAGTGCTATATAAAAATGAATAAATACAATACAAAAAATAGGCTGAAGTTTTAGAAAAGCTGCAGATAGAGCCCCAGGTTTTGTTCTGTTCTGAGCAATATTAAAGCAAAATATATCCAGTTTAAGAGCATATCATTTTAGTATACTATAGCTATTAAGATGGCACACATTAGGTCATTAGCTACAGTGAGATTTCTGTGTCTATAGGTTTGTATCTATAGAGGAAGTTGACCAACTGTTTTTGCAGCATATGAAGTATGGCATATATTATAAAGACACTGATGTAGAGTGTTCCCATTGGCTAATGCAGAGCTATATAAACACTGCTCAATTGTTAAGAAAATGATAGATTCAGCACATGTCTGTCGAAATGATCTTCTGCTAAATTGTTTCAACAGACCTAATATTTACAATAATGTTTATCATAAAATCACTAATTCTTCTTCAAGGCAAATTTCTAATTCTTCTTCAAGGCAAATTGCACATTTAATGCCATAATTGCAAGATTACTTTGATTGTTTGAAGATTATGAATCTTATTTGCATCTTGTAAAAATAAAAGAATAAATCACACTGTGTGTGCCCAGCTTATTAAATTTGCCAAGCAGTAATTACAAATGTAATTGGTCTGCTTTGTCACACTTTGTGGACGGATTTCTTTTTCAGCATTTAAACACAATGAGTTATGATAATTTAAAATCAGTTTTGACATATTTGATAACATCAGCCCTGCTGAATCTTATTTTCTACATCTAGCATCTATTTGACTCCTCTTAAAGGGGATCTGAAGCAGAGCTCTGAAAAGTGCTGGTTTGTATTATTATCCCCATATCAAACATATGTTTTAGTTTTCCTTTAACTGAGCCATTATTTCTGTGTTAATTAATTTTGATTATGTTTGTTGTATCTGACTCTCTCAATAAACCATTCTGGTGGACAGGGGCATCATCAAAATTTCTGAGAACATGTAATGGAGCCTTCACATCCTCTGAAGCTTACTTATAAACTGCATTGGAAGAGCATGAATCTTTTATCGTGTATAATGTAGTATGTACAATACAGAAACGTAGGTTTTTTTAGGTGAATGTGCCGCAGAACATTTGCTTCTAAACAAAACTTGTTTTTTCTTGAAACTATTATTTTGTGTGACTTTAGATATTATGCCTTGGAGGTTACATATTTTAAATCATCTTTGGACAGAAAGCTTCTTGAGCTGTTGTGGAATAAATACTGGGTTAATACACTGAGCTCCTCCAGCTTGCTGACAGTAAGTAGACCACATTACCATCTGTACAGTCTGGATATGTACCCTTTCAAATAGATTAATGTTGGCACTTTTTAGTGTTTCTGTTCATATTGTGGCAGCGTGTGACTGCAGCAACTGCTTTAGTATCCCAATTATTAGTGGAATTTATGATGTGTTTAGTCACCACTGATTCTCCTGTGGAATTGCCACAAATCTTCAACCTGCATAGAGCTTTGCACTTTAAAGCATACGATATTTTGGGTGTATTGACTCTGCTTTATTTAACTCTAGAAAGGTAGTAGCACATAATACATATAATGTACCACCACCATTGTACTAGTTAAGGGAATATCGATACTTTGCCTTTAACCTGGGTGTTTATTAATGAACGCCACATTGCATATTATAGTGTACAGAATTCCACAACCATTGTTAATCACAGTGTCAGACTAGCTTATCAGTAGTTTCATTGCTGCTATAGAATAGCATGTCCTCAAGGCAACCATAAAACGGATAGAGAAAAAAAATGATGGGGGGTGGGGGGTCAGTAAAAGACAAAAAAACAAATGAATGTTAAGATGTCCAAAATGAGGGAAAAAATATTAATGAACCCACTGGTCTCTTGTTACATAAGGGTGATGCAGGCACTCCAGTCTGACAATGTTAACGAATGGCTGCTGGAATACAGCAACAGAATAAGAGTGTGGGAGACATTCATTAAAAAAATAGTTCCAGTCTCATGCCCAGGTGTTGCTATACTTATATCTGCATTCATCTGCAGTACAGCATAACTCTCATTTCGCCCCTTAAATTGCTTTTTCCATAAATATACAAACTTGGCAGTTGCAGGTTTTAGCCTTCAGTTGGTCTCCATTTCGTTAATTTATCATTTAAATTGTTTTACAGGTAATGGTATTATACTTGCTAGAGTTGGCTAACCTAGCTACTAGGCAATGATCGCAAGGATTAACTGCAAACGATAGTATATGACAGCTTCTACTAACTACTGAAAAGTTATAATGTCCTGCATAATTATGCTGATAGGGGGACTCGTGCATATTTTGCACTTGGTCCCATAGCAATTCATATGTACCACTAAAAGAACCTTTAAAATCCATTTTCACTCTTCTTGCTTGTTTGTGTTTTGGATCTGATAACAATTTGCATTTTTGTGTGTTCCAGAATGCAGACTACACAACTGGACAGGTGTTTGATTTATCGGAGAAATTGGAGCAATCAGAAGCTCAGCTTGGCCGCGGAAGTTTCATGCTAGGGTTAGAAGCTCATGATCGAAAATCAGAAGATAAATTGGCAAAAGCGACAAGAGATAGGTACAGCATGAATAATATTTTGTCATTTAGTTATTATTCTTAATAAACAATTTTCTAATACACAGTTGGCAATGCACACTCTTTGCCAGATCTATATGTATTATTGTTCTCCTCCCCCAATTCTGTTGTATTTTTCTTTCTCTTCCGTTTCTGCTCCTGTTTATGTGCAACACTCTGCTGCTCCTGTTTATGTGCAACACTCTGCTGCTCCTGTTTATGTGCAACACTCTGCTGCTCCTGTTTATGTGCCATTGTTTTTTGCTCGGCAAAGAAATAGGTTTACTCACTAATTTCAGCCTGAAACAGTCCTTTCTTGTTTGTTCTGTGCTATATTTTATTATGTCTTGCTACTGCTGATTTTCCAGACAAGACTGGAGCAGAATCACAACCTTACACCCAGTCTGTTTGCCAGTACCAATATACCATTGTGCCAACACAATGCATTATGAGAGTTATCAGACTGCAGGGCAGCTCAAATTAGAACACTGATGTGGACACATGCAGCAAAATTTATTCAACTCGGAAAGACTGCTCTCAGTCTTCTCGAGTTTATTGTGCAAGATCTCGCATTGTTCTTTTTTCAATTTTTCAATCTCAAGTTTTTAAATCTCAATTTTATTTTTTTTTAGTTTTCGATGGAAAGGTAGCCATACTTTACATTATTAGTATGACTACCTTTTTATCAAAAAATCAAGATAGAAAAAATTTAGCGAGATCTTGCTCGATAACCTCAGAAAGACTGAGAGCTGTCTTTCAGAGTTAAATAAATTTTGCCGTTAGATTGACATTTTGATTTTCTAGTTTCTTAATGCCTTTCCCGCTTCTCGATAGATACTGAGAGGGAAATTCAACATTCAGCGAAGTGAGCTTCGAATCCTTTGGCTCACTTTGCAAATGGTGTTAAGCGCTTGCTGATGTCTGTTAAAGGGATTCCAGTCTCGACAAGAGCAAAAGAGTTGCCTCGCCGAGACTGGAATCCCTTTAAAGTGCTCACTGATGTCTGCGTGCAGGACATCAGCGAGCGCATAACACCATGTGCGAATTGAGTCAAAGGATTCGGAGCTCACTTCGCTGAATGGTGAATTCCGCCCTGAATCTTTACATCTCTGTAATAGGTTCTTAAAATCGATTTTTGCTTTCCTAAATATGATGAATATACCATGTGATTGATTTTTATTTATGGAATAAGGGGCTTCTCATGCATAGGGCAGAAAAACTTGATGAAAAAGGGTTTATCTTGTTGTTATAGAGCATCATTCAATGTAATTAGGAATACAGAAAGGTTAATTTTGTTGGCGGAGGCACTTGCTCCATCCATAATGCATCCTTTAAATGGTTACATCAATACTCCTC
>WMED01020563.1:0-12129 GCA_019650415.1 Pipa parva
TAAACAGCTAAAATAACAAAACTTGTGTCACTGTTCAAATATTTCTGGCCCTAACTGTAGCTCTTACCCTGATGTCTGGGATGTCGGAGTTCACCGGGCCCCCGCCTCCCCCTGCCTCGGCTCCCAGCAAGAGAGTCTCCGCATGTCTTGTTGGTCCACAGGCATCAGTATGTGTGTAGTGGCCACTGTGACAGTAGCACTGATTTTGGAGCAGGGCTTCATTTACCTGCTTGTTGGCTGCTGCAGTGCTACCAGCTATGTCCTTGGCTTAGCACTTTAGCACTAAGTACACCCTGGTGACTGTGCACTGTAAAGCTAATATTCTAGTACTGGGTCTGACCTCCCGGAACCCACCAAGTGCACCGGGCACAACAACATACCCATATACAGTAGATCTGTTTAGATTGGGGCACAAGAGCAGTAGTGTTGGTGCGATCCTCACACCTTAGCTGTTCAATTAATCATTTACTGTAGCGGCTAGAGGAGGCCCTGTGTGCATCGCATTGGCTGCGGTTTAATCTGTTAGTGTTGTTCCGGCATGCACTGGAGTTCTACAGCCATCCAAATGAGGATGCGAACAAACTTCGGCACTTTGGGGCTTAACTGAGCATGCGCTGACGGGTTGCTCACGTTCGGGTTGATCTGAAAGAACCTTTTTACACGTTTGGAGTGCCGGAAGCATTTTTGAGATTGCTTGTTTTGGGATGTCTGTTTCTTCCTGAGCACCCGGCTAGGTGTACAATCTTAGGGGATCGAAGCGGTAGGTAGCGAAGCAGGTGGTATACTGCTCGTTTTTGGTAAGAACTACGGGTTAAACCCGCCTCCCAGAAGTCCCTAGCCTGCTCTGCCTGATTTCTTTTTTTTCTCTTATACTGTATATATGCGTGTATAAGTCGAGTATACAATTCTAAATGCTTTTTTTGACCTAAATTTCTCGACTTATACACGAGTATATATGGTAATATTTTTTTTCTGTTGTGTTTAAATGACAGCTAATAAAGATTTCTTCCTGGAATTTGTTAAACAATTTATAAATTGGTAGTTCAGATTGGTAGATCAAATAACTCCGTGTTCATATTTTGGCACAGTATTCTCTTACAAATAAGCGCCACCAGCATGTTTAACTGTTATAGTGTTGTGTTTTTGAAAACTATGTGTTTAGCATTGTCTAACATGACTCTCAGAGGAAGTTGTACTTTAACACCTGCTGTAAGATGTAGACTGGGTATTCCCTACACCAGGGGTGGGCAAATATGGCCCGCAGGCCGAATCTGGCCCTCCAGAAGTCCCGGACCAGCCCGCGGGAGGATATTAAAAGGGGGGGCATGGCCATCAGCACACGAGGCCTGCCCTCCAGCCCTCTGAAGCAATCGGGCAGTTCATACAGCCTGATGGCTTAAACTTTTGCCCACCCCTGCCTACACTGTATACATACAAAGCAAAAGTCAACACAAGGAGCAGAGACTGGCTAGCTTAACATTTTTTTTTTCTTTTTGTTATATAATATATATGTGCAGAACTTGCCAAGGCACAAAGTAGTATAAAAGTTAATCCCCTTTAAAAGAGGAACTAAAGCAGTCCTCAGTCTAGAGGTGGCTCAGTGTGCGTGGGTTCTATATTCTTTCTAACATTAATGTTTTAATGTTCACTGATGTGAACAAGCATAGAGTCAGTATTATGACCTAAAAAAATACTGTCTTACTAGAAATACATTTTTCCTCTCCAAATGGTGCTTTGTTTCATCCACATCTAAACTAGTTTTAGTTATTTTTTTTTTTAATTTGTAAAGATACTTGTTTTCTTTTTGCTATTTTTTTATGTCATATATAATTATTTTTAGCGTGATGATTAGATGATTTGTGATTTGATTTTCTTTTCCATTCCTGTAAAAACTGAAAATGAAAGTGGATGTTCACACCAAATTGTTTTAGAAAACCTCAAAAAATGTTGTCTGTTTTCAATTTTTATTTTATGGCTTTTGAATTATTAACCTTTTGATTTGAAACCTCCCTTGATTATATTAAAATTGTGCTTACATTTAAATTATGATTATTTGGGTTTGGTAAAGAACTGCTACTGGTATATTCCATATTCTGCTGAAAGCTTATTTTCTCACAACCTGAACTGCTACAAAAAAACTTCAGAATCTCATTATAGAAATCCAACTATTTTTTGTATTTTAATGCCAACAAAATATGACAAAACATGCCCCATTGGCTACAGTGGGAGACCATGTTAAAGCGCTTATGTTGTAAATTGTAACAAAACTGCTCCATTTCATGCATGTTTTGATGTAAAAAATACATCTGACATTGCCCTAAGGCAATGCCCTCGTTTTCATTAACTTACCCACCATGGCATAATACCTGGCTTCATGGCTATCCTTTTCATTATTGATTCGGAGGGAGGGTAGAAATTTGGTTGAGCAAAAGTAAATAGTGTCCTGGTTTACAGGTGAAGTTAGGGATACTAAAACAGACAAAATGGATTCTATGTACTGCTTGCCCTTTCTGACATCTAGCTGGAGCTAGGTAAATTAAAATACCTTTTACTGCTGTGTAACTAGGCTATGCAAAGTTAGGCTTATCTATACAGATGCATTTTTTTGTGAGCTTTTAGTATGCCTTTAACCTAGCAGTGATTTGAGGTACAGACTAGGAAGAGAAGACAGTACAAGTCCTGAACATAAGGATAAGTAAATCAATTATTTATGTATTTATGCTCCTAATGATGATTTTTTTTTTTTTCTGGTTGATGCAAAACCTTATCAACCACGAAAAAAAAATTAAGCAAAAAGGAGTCTAGTTGAAAAAAAACTAATCTCAGAACTCCATGTAAACAACATTCAAAAGCATAAAATAATTTAAACACTAAACATTCCTATTAAAGACCACTATTCTATAACATTTCATTTTTTTCCCATTTTTCCAGTATCCCTTCTATTTTAGTGCAAGGGATTGGCAATTGTGTCTGTAAAGGTATTTTTATGTTTTCCATTATAAAAGTAAGGCCTTCTTGTTTGTTGGTATTTCTGTGCATGTCTGGGTATAAAGAAAATGTTTTAGGCTTTTGGATGTGCTCTCCCGTTAATTGTAATGCAGGTCTGACTAAAGCTGTGGTGCCTATATCTCTGTATCATCTAGCACATTGGTGGTGAACCTATGGCATTCGTGCCAGAGAGGGCATGCCACTGCTGTTCTGACAGCTATCCTAGACATCACTCCCCCAAGCGAGCAAGTGCTCCATCGGTACAGGTTGCGGACCCGAAACAACAGTTCTCAGGTTGGATCTGCAGCCTACACTGAAGGAGTGTTCACTCACCAGGAAGGTCTACATAGGATAGCTGTTGGAGCTCAAGCCTGACCTCTACCCCAATGTAGGCACGATAGCATCACCACTTCTCAGTGTCCCTCCTCAAGGGAAGGTGATGAGTGACATCACTCATCGGTACTTGGTGCTGAAAAGGTTTGCTGCCACTGATCTAGCATGTGGTGCATTTGATCTGACAAATTCTGTAGTTAGGCTGCTTCCGCATCACCGTGCTTTCTTCAGTTATAGTTGTGAAACCCCAAAAGCATTTCAATTACATACCTTGAAAAAGTGAAATTGCATCATGTGACTGATGAAATTTCACTGTATTTTTTTTTTTTTCATGCATTTAGTAAGATGTGATTCTAAGTGGAACTTTTTAAGAAGATGTAGAATCAATTAGGCAGAAAAAGTTTCTGACTGTGTGAAAAATTGCAGTGTCAGCCATTTCCTGCGACTCCATAAGGATAAATGGAGATGCAAGTGTACAAAGCTATAATGCAGGATCTCGTGGAGCAGCATGGTGGACCTATAATATACAGTCACTTACTGCAGCAAAACACAGAAGTGCCCACAGCAGTCAGACAATAGTGGACGCAGCAGTAAGACAATAGTGGACTGCAGAGCTGACACTTAAAGAAATACCACTGCAGAATTGGGAGACTGAAGACTTGGAACACAGGAGAAGTAGATATGCTGCTGATCACAGGCAGGCATGCTGAACAGAAGCCAGGATGCCAGTAACACGTGACTCACAGTAGACACTCCAAAAGAGAGTCTGGCAAGAGATGCCTGAGCACTGTGCTTCTGCAGCACTCTGTATTTGAATTCCCTGATGGCTGACATCCGGTAGCGGGGATTGGCTGGAGACCTGCTAGGCAACCCAGTGCTGCTAGCTGAGACAGGATGCTAGTTCATGACTAGGGCATTGGCTAAGTCTCAGAACAACTAGTAGTACACCAAAGTTGAAGATTGCTACTGATCAGTCAGACAATTGCAAATGCATTTTGAATGTGTAATGCGCTTGCACAATTACACACAGTTGCATTGGATTTTTTTTTTTTTTTTGAGCCATTGTCTTTAGAGCTGTTTTCTAGATGCTTAGAATTTGATTGTGCGAGATGAATGGGTAAATTATGTAGCCTCTCAACTTTTATTCTGCAAAACCCTTCTAGCAGGGTTGTTTCCTGGACTTGTCAAAGACGAAGTTTTCTTTTGTTTAAAGAAAAATTATAGTCTGCAAAACCCAGTAGCCTCCGTGTGGGAGGTGGCAGTTTAATCTCTTTGAAGAACAGTAGGATATAAGCAATGCTACAAATTGCTGTTTAGGAATTTATTTAAAACTTTGAAGTGTATTGTTTTTAAATTCCTGCTGTTCCATTTTTAAATCAAATTCCTATAGCATATATGCAGCCCTTGTCATATGTTGTGCTATAATATTTTTTTGTTGCAGGCATTTTATAATACTGATGTAGGATCAGTCAGCGTAGCATGATGTTCAATGCATCATAATAATTACCAACCAATTTATGATACTGATTTTTAATCAACAGTCTGACGTAATACAGTTATGTTCTGCGCATGGATTATGGAAGTCATGCAGGCTTTTGTATTGTTGTATTTTCATTTGATCATGCTATTTCTTCCTATAAAAATAAACGGACATTATCTATTGTGTTTTTTTTTCTGTGCCTATCCAGCATCAAGGTATACCGTGCTCTCCGTCTGAACCACAACAGCGATTGCAGAATAATGGGGATTTTCCTTGTGCCCTTAAACCAGATGAAGGATCTTTATTTTGGAAGACATGGGCCCAGATAAAAAATGCAGAAACACTGAAGGAAGTGGAAAACAAATACAGCTTTGAAAGTAAGAATTTGAGCTATGCTTAATATTAAATACATACATACAGGAAGTGCATGGAGCTTAGCATTATAACTTAAAGGAACCATAGGCAGTAACCTACATAATTTGAGAAATATTGTATTACTGCAGAACATATGTTTAAGTGAAACAAAGGAACAAATTATCACCAACTGCTTCTTCTGTACTAATACACTCTTGTCGGTGACAAGGCATTGTGGGAATTGTAGTCTTTCTGAACAAACTACAGTATAACAATAAAGGGGGTTATTCACTAAGGTGCGAATTCCACTGTCGAATTCTCAAACTGCAGATTCCCATAATAAATCCACTACAATTTCCCCATTGTAAAGTTGCAACAATTTTTCTAACGTTAATGTTGCGACAATTTTCCCATAATAAAGTCGCGACTGCGACAATATTCTCATTTTAAAGATGTGACTGCGACAGTAGCAACCTATTGCGACTGTCTTTATCTGGCAAATTTGCACCTATATGGAACAATTCGGACTTTAGTGAATAACCCCCAAAGCCTTTAACTAAAGTATTATGGGTGATACAGTGGCCATAAGCAAGAGCAGAATCTATAAAATAAATTAGAAAAGCTTTTTTAGCAACAATGCTTATCAAGTGGTAAAACATTTTTCAAGGTGTATATGTATTTTATTTTGTTTTCCAAAAATGCCATTTGTATTATAGAGAATAATATACCCCCTTGTGTAGTTTATAAGGATGTTAAGTCACCTTGGAGTGGCATGTCCTATATGAAAGCACTCAGCATGTTGTATAACTTTTCAAAACCTAGGACACACCCACATTTATTTTAAGTGAACAATTGTTGATTTATGGATACAAAATCCAATTTAAAATTTAAAGACTATGGGTGAAATTTTTCAAACTCGGAAAGACCGCCCCAAGGTCTTTCCGAGTTTACCGAATGAAATCTATCTCGAATTTTTTTTTTTTTTTTTTTTTTTAATGGAAAGGTGTATATACTTTACATGCTTACCTTTCCATTGGAAATTTGAAAAAATCGAGAGAGTTTTTCAATCTCGAAAAAATCTCATGAGAACAATGCAAGATTTCTTTCAGTAAACTCTGAAAGACCCAGAGCAATTATTTCTGAGTTTAATACATTTCGCCCTATGAGATTAATGGGAGTGTGGGACTTTGACCATAACAGAATTGTTTTTTTTTTTTCCAGACTTTAAAATATTGATTTTTAAATTGTTTTTTTTTTTTATTTTAATTTTATTACTGATACACAAGGTTTCATCCTAATAAGTGACAAGAGAAATGTTCTGTTGTCTTCATTATGCATTGTATTTGTTTTCTAGGGAGAAAACCTATCATTTTTAGGGAAGATATCCTTTCAGTGCCAATTGCAGACTTAAATTATGGACTGTGCCTAATGACCAAAGAAGCAAGAAAGCATGATGGTTCTCCATATGATGCTGATATGTTGTTCTATTTATTTCTTTGTATGCAAAAGGTAAGTGCTTCATAGGACTCCATTTTCTTTATTTTGTGCAATAGCCCTTTGCCAATCGTACACATAGGTTATGTTTGTAATGTTACTTTTTCATTTTTCTAATGCTTACTTTTTTCACCGAAATATACAAAATTCCATTTGGATTAGAATGGCAATTATTCAAATACAGAACATGCTAAAATGTTATCTTTGAAGTTAATTTCATGAATTTTGTTATCAGTTTGTTTTTATCTTTAGTGATAGCAGCCATGTTGTATAACCACACCACTCCCATTGTTTTCTATGGTGCAATAGAAAATGCAAATTTAGGAAGTGTGTCTGAAAGTCCAGTTTTTAAAGCTAAATAAATATAATTTCTGGACACAATTTAGAGATTTTAGAAGCACATTGGAATATCTAGTAACTATAAATGCGTTTAAGGCATTTTCATCCATCATATTTTGGTGTTAATGTTCTTTTATGTTTGTGTTGATATACTTGGATAACTGAATCTGCAGTATGTACATAAAATCAATGGCACAAAGAGGCCAACTGCAAAAATGTTATTTTCTGCACAATTTCCTCAGTCTCTTTTTCTTCTAGAATGCATGCAATTGCATTATTTTTTCTAAAGCATTTGACCTGCATTTGAATGTTTGCCAGGATAATGTCTTTTGATATTGTCTTTGGTAAACCTCCATATTTTTCTCTGTTCTTAACATCTATGGAGCTCTGAACAAAGGATTATAGACCTGTGTTTCCTGTATTTCTTGTTTTAATAAACCTGAATGAATCCTTAAGGCACATTTGTTTTTTGAAGTGCCTGATTACTGTTAATATTTTCCAGCTCCATCTAGGTGGTGTGTTAACTCTATAGTATGTGTTTTGTGGGGTGGTAATGCAGGATTAGCAGTGTATAACAGTGTAGATTAGATTTTAAACAATACAAATTATGAATATAATTAAAAGATGCATGTGAATAGTAATAATAAAACTCATTAAACTTACTAATAAGTTGCTGTCCTGTTTCCATAAAAAAAAAAACACACCTTGTAAGTGCTCGCTAATGGCTCTCAGAGGAAGGTATAAACAGAGGCAACTGGTTTCTAGCAGCATTCATTTGATACAGGGGTGATAGAATAACCAATGCCAACCTCCAGCTGGTTAGATATGTAAAATTAGGATTCTAGTACAACTAGAACTATATATATTGGATAAAAGTAATGTGGTGCTACAAATGGGGTAAGAAAAAATAGAAGTAAGTAACCTCCAGTTGGTTGCCATGGCTTGCTAACCCTTTTTGGTGCAATTTCCTGCTCGGGTTAAAAAAAAAATCAAAAGAACCTGTGAAGTGTGAGAGTGCACAAATTAAAGGGCAATGGTGCCTTATCATAAAATAATGAGAGATCTTATAACGAAAAGATCTCTTAAAACACCCACACTCAAGTTGTGTTGGAAAGTAAAGAAAAAACAAACACCAAAATACTGTGTTTAAAGTACACTAAATATAGGGGTCTCACTAGATGCAAGAGCAATTCAGTCATGTAGTTACAAATCCCATTTCACAGTGACCGATGGTTCCGTGACCTATAGAAAAATCCTCAAAATACACAATGAAGAAAATTGTATAGTGTGATATGTTTTTAATAAAACCAAGACACAAATGAGGCAATACTCTTAAACAAAATTGTTCAAGGAACATTGAAGTGGTTATTGGCTAAAGTCCGTTATAAAGCCACGACTGTTACAGCAGCAGTCTATTGCGACTGTCTTTAGCTGGCGAATTCACTCCTTTACACAACAACTGGGACTTTAGCCAATAACTCCCTGTCTTAATGTGGGCTTATCCATAAAAGTTATGGACCAATATTTACCTGGTGTAATCACATGTTGACCGTGAGGCTTATACAATTTAAAAAAAAAATGTTTTTTTTAAACATAATCTGGCAAAATGGTTGATAATTTGTTAAAATGCATACCAGTAATCATTTTAGCAAACTAGTGTTTGGGGTTTATTACCTTACCCTAACATGTACTTTCTTTCTGTCCACTTTACAAGTGATTTCGGCTGTGCTACCTTTGGATATATACGTTACTCTATCAGTTTTAGTTATCAAGCATGTGATAATATGACATTGTTTTAAAGAATGCTATTCTATTTTTCACAAGGATGACTTGATTGAAAAGAGCATTTCAAATAAAATGTACAGTTTTAAAGGGGGTTATTCACTAAAATCTGAATTGTTGCGTATGTGTGCGAATTCACCACAATATTCAGTCACAATAGGCTGCTACTGTCGCAGTTGCAACTTTACAATGGGGAAATTGTACCGGATTTGCTGTGGGAATCCGCTGTTTGTGAATTTGACAGTCGAATTCGCACCTTAGTGAATAACCCCCTTTAGACTATAGAAAACGTTGCAATATGCACTTTAGTAGTTTTGGCATTAGATGTAATAACGGTCCTATAAGAACTATTTTGACTTGTTCTGCATGCATTCTCATTCATGACCTTTTTTTTTTTTTTTTTTTTTTTTTTTTTAAATTTTTTTAACAGCACATGTTTGACAACAACAGAATCGATAATGTATTTGCTGATCTTTACTATTCCAAATTTTTGGAAAAGTTACATGAAGTACTTAAGGGATGGTGCCCAAGGGTGAACCCATTCGGTATGCAAAAATCAGTGTTTGTCCTTCTGAGTTTTTTGATACCATTGAGTTGCATTGTGATTTCTCTTTTAAATTATTTCCCTTAGGTTATATCATTTCTAGCTGCATTACTGAAGACATGCTATGGGATTGTAAACAACTTGGTGCCCACTCCCCAACAACACTCCTTTTTACATTGATGTATTTCAACACTAAGTAAGTAGATTTTGTAATCTAATCATTATAATCCATTTTAAGTATATTTTGGAGAGCATATTTATTCGAGCCTTGTAGGTCCACTGTCTTCTCTGCCGCATTCCAAAATAAAAAATAAATAAATAAAAGTTTTAATGAAGCCAATGTCTATGGCTATGTCTTACTTTTAAACATTTCTAATTTTTTTTATAAGTACTCTTCTGCATCTTCTTTATTTCTATATATCTCACCTCAAGCATTAAAAAAAATCTTAAAGATTAGTATCGTTTCTACTTCTCATTCTCCAGTGATGAATTAAATTTATGTGTCTGAATGCAGAGCTGCTTAATATAACAAATTACTGCTGTATAAATGTATCGGACTCTAGTGTAAAGGCCCAACTATGCAGTAGTAATTGAAGGATGCTGCAAGTTAAATTAATGGTTGTATTGGCCATCATGAAGGGATTTGGCATAAACTCCAGCTTCGGGGAGGGGGCAGTTCAACAGTTTTTTTTTGTTTTGTTTTTTTAACTCCTCTTACATGAATGTGCAGGTTTTAATATTCTTTATCTAAATGGAGATGTTATGTCATTTTAGCAGCTTGGACATAAGAGTACTGATTAGTGCCATCTTTATAATGTCAACTTGGGGTGTGACATGGGCATGCATAAAAACCTTCACAATATTCCACCTAGCGTGTCATTTCAAATCTAAACCGAAATCTCCGTGCAATGATTTGACTGCAGGACATTTGTTTAGTACTGTTCTGTAAAATATTTTGGAGGCACTATGATGCCAGTATGCTATCCTGTCCATGTGAATGTTCCTTTTCATGGTGTTACCCTCAGCATTGTTATGCTGTATGCTAGGTTGAGAATTTGACTTTAAAATTTCATGCCTGGATATATAATAACAGTCCTGTGCTTTTATGCATCTCTCTCTTGCCTCTGAGGATAGTGTTTGTGTCAAATACACATACATTTTACTGAGTTTAGAAAAAAATCTTCTAAAATTACCCTATATAAAGAAAAAAATACTATACCGCATAGTGTGAAAGTTAATGTCACCTCTGTGTTCTGTTATCTAGAGATCTAAAAGAACTCTGCTTGCAGCCTTCTACTTTTTTTGTGGGATTATTTGGTGAGGCTAAATATCATTTCATCATAGATGGTACACTGAGCCTTTCTAATTTTATTTTACAGCATGTTATGCGTAATAATGTGATTTATGATAATGGTAATGTCATTTATTTATTTCATTTTTGTTACAGGTATTTCATTTTGAAAACTGTAGCCCAGCATTCACAGCTGGCTTTCTCCAAAATAACAAAGCAAACCAGAAAGAATCCAGGAATTGGTAAAGATAAAAACTGTACAGTTCGTTTCTTGCGTCTATATGGTCAAGTTCAGAGCGGCTTGAAAGGTAAATAAGAAGATTTTGGGGGGAATTCACCATTGTGCAAAGTGAGGCGAAGGATCCGGACCTCACTTCGCACAATGGTGAATTACCCCCTTTGTGTTACGGTATGTAAAATCCAAGAAGTTAGAAAACCAAAGCCAGTCAAAGGCAGTAGTTGCATTGAAAAGCCATAAACGACTCTGCTTGTGATTTGCTGATTCTTTTTTCTGCTTAGAGCTCTCCAAATCAGCAGCAAGTTGTGAAAACTCCAATTAGATCCTCCATAATACAATTTTGGAAAAATCTATTGTAGGATACTCAATAATCTACCAGCATTGTAATCTAAACGCCCAATTAGCTCACCTACTGCGCTGCTCTTCCCCACCCACTTCAAATAACGACTTTTAAAGATGTTATTAATTTCAGTAGTTGGTAAATTATCAGCTACTGGTACATTATCCTTCATTATACATGAGTTACTACACAACTTATTTAGGTTAGTCTGTTGACATTCTAAGAGAGGTAAATGGCTCCCTAACAGAAAATGACAAGGCATAAACAGTGCTGGCCAAAAGTATTGGCACCCCTGCAATTCTGTCAGATAATACTCAATTTCTTCCAGAAAATGATTGCAATCACAAATGCTTTGGTAATAATATCTTCATTTATTTTGCTTGCAGTGAAAAAACACAAAAGAGAATGAAAAAAAATAGTATTGGCACCCTCAGCCTAATGCTTGGTAGCACAACCTTTAGACAAAATAACTGCGAATAACTGCTTCCGGTAACAATCAGTGAGTTTCTTACAATGCTCTGCTGGAATTTTAGACCATTCTTCTTTGGCAAATTGCTCCTGGTTCCTGAGATTTGAAGGGTGCCTTCTCAAAACTGCCATTTTGAGATCTCTCCACAGGTGTTCTATGGGATTCAGGTCTGGATTCATTGCTGGCCACTGTAGAAGTCTCCAGTGCATTCTCTCAAACCATTTTCCAGTGCTTTTTGAAGTGTGTTTTGGGTCATTGTCCTGCTGGAAGACCTATGACCTCTGAGGGAGATCCAGCTTTCTCACACTGGGCCCTACATTATGCTGCAAAATTTGTTGGTAGTCTTCAGACTTCATAATGCCATACACACGGTCAAGCAGTCCAGTACCAGAGGCAGCAAAGCAACCTCAAAACATCAGGGAACCTCCACCATGTTTGTAGGGACCATGTTCTTTTCTTTGAAGGCCTCTTTTTTTT
>WMED01020564.1:0-12129 GCA_019650415.1 Pipa parva
TTTCATGATTGCACTATTTCAAATTATTCTAATTCGTTGACCAGCACTTGTATAGCTAACTTTTCCATGGGTATATTCAATAAAAAAAGTTTGTCACGGTAAGTATCGCACGAGCTAAATCTCGCGATCTTTACCGGGAGAAACTTCAAAGCATTCTCCCGAGTTAATAATTAATAAATCTCACCCCAAGTCATGCAAATGATGGAAATCATGTCTTTCCCCTTTATTTTCAAAATGTTTACCTTATCATGTTCATCAATAGAGTTTAATATGACGTGTGCCGCATCCCTTGCTATCTGGAGTTGCATCTCAGTAATGGAAGCACCATGGTCCATTATGACGACAATATGTTTTGACTGAGGTCGGACAGTGGAGACATAGACAGGTCTATAAGCAATATAATAAATAATAGATAATAAATTCGCTTTCTTTACAAATATTATATTCACAAATTAAAAGTTTTTGCTTTGTCTGAAACATGTCTAGGGGTATACTGTGCTCTTTCTGGTATTAATGCAATATATATATTTGAATAAGGTTTGTTAGCTCTGAATGCTATTGTGTTTTTGGATAGGGATTATTTTCATAACCTGGGAGTTATATGGGAGTTATAAAATACTGCTGGTAGTAGTGCCACTGAAGAGCTTATTAACAAGGCAGTTTTTAGGTTATCACATCAATCCCAGGAATACAGCCTATACTAGATTCAGTTAAAGAGCCTATTTAAAGGACCAGTGCCAAGAATAAAAAAAAACCAAAAACATCTGGATTAGCATTGAAGCTATTCCTATATAATACTATAACATGTTACATTTGAAAGTGATATCCTGATTTGTATAGACTTTTGTCGTCTTCTTTGCTGGTTTAAGTCATCTTCATATGACAGACAGAAAGCCCAACATAAAAATTATTGCAATTAGCAACGATAGGAACAACACAAAGCAATAAAAATTCCAAATTAAGGACATAGTTACAGATATGAACACAATCTATATTCCATTTATCCCCAGAGCACAACTGTCTGTGGAACCCTGCCAGGTGGTAAACTATCCTCTTTAGTTTGCCTGTTTACAAATCGCATACAACACTCATGCCCATAATATACATAAATATTATATACACACACATAAAAATTTAACTTCCTGTCAATTCTCCAAACTGAACCCTTCCTTCCATAAAAAAAAAAAAAAAAAATGAGAAAATCTGTTTTAGCAACAACAAAGTGCTAAATTAGGTCTTTAGGAATAATTAAAGTATATTTTTCTAAACTGCTTTGTGTATTATAGATAATTACAAGTATATAAACATTTCTATAGTTTATATGAAAGTTAAATGTCACCTTGGAGCACCACTCCCAAAATAGAAAGCACTCTGCCTACAGCCTCATGCTTTTATATGTCTAGGAAACTCCTTGCTGTCTATGCGTGCACATAAATTACAGATAGAGGTACTTTTATTTATATATTTGGGCACTCGTGTCTCAAGAGTCAGAGATTACATACTGTTTTCTACTATGCTAGAAGACATTCAAACAATTACTTTGTGAAGTTTTTACGCTATGGGGGATTATGGATAATTCTGATAAACAAATTAAATCTGTCACCATTTACCACTGTATAAACAATTCAGTCTGCACTCAGACCTATGGCTCCAGGCTGCACTAGGAAGACCCCTGATTATTAAGTGTATGTGTATTTAATGTGCTCATCATGGAACTGGAGAAGAATGCAATAAAAGCAATCTACAACCAATCTCAGATACTTGTCTACATAGATATCTTGTTGAATGAGATGAAACACATGGTTGGAACAGGAGAGGATTGTGACAAACTGTCAGATGTAATCTGTAAAGGATCACAAATTCTCAAGTCCTGCTTGCACATATAGATCGGTAGAGATTTTTAGTAACACATATACGTTCCAGCACACAAGGTAACTTAGCAAACATTAAGAGATGCAAAGAAAACATGCCTATATGTGCTCCTCATAGATAACTTTTCCACCCCGTGTAGTTACTAGATATGTGATTAAAGAAAATATATTTAGTTTCCAGATTTCTTACAGGATAACCCTTATGTGTCACACGCTCCCTAAGTTACTTGTTTTTTTTAACCGATACTGTCATAACTATTTGAATTCTTATTTAAAACACACCATAATATTACCCAGTTTTAATTCCTTATTATATAACTTTGATTTTAAGTGTACATTATACAAAACAAAAGCATAACTCATCGCCTTTCCCACTGCATACTGTTAAACAGAGTTTGTGAGATAATATCATAGCACTTGTGAATGAGACATTACTTTATTGACAATTTATTATTGCAACAAGAAGCAAAATATTACTTTATGAAAAGCAGTTTTATATCTAGAGGAAGCAATACAAAAGATCTCCGGCACTCCAAGTAAATAAAACAAGTAATTTATTGAAAGTCGATTAAAAAGTCCATGTGAAGGATTTAAAACAAGGAGTAGGCTGCACCTACGCGTTTGCGCCGTGGCGCTTAGTCATGTTGTCACACTGATTTTCCTTATATCTAGAGGTAACCTCAAAAAAGGAAAAGAACAGAAATTAAAACCATTAACTATCTTGTTTAGGTTACAGAGATTCAACTAATTATGGCCACAGGGGGCCTAGGGCATCTGATTACAATGGATGACTAACACATACAACCCAATGAATATCTGTACAACACTAGGTAATCAAGTTAAAGAGAGCTAGACTAAAGTGGTTATTCACTAAGATGCAAATTCAACTGTCGAATTCGCAAACAGCGGATTCCCATAGAAAATCCGCTACAATTTCCCCATAGTAAAGTCGTGACAATTTCCCCATAGTAAAGTCGTGACAATTTCCCCATAGTAAAGTCGTGACAATTTCCCCATAGTAAAGTCGCAACTGCAACAATATTCTCATTATAAAAACGCAACTGCGACAGTAGCAGCCTATTGTGACAGTCTTTATCTGGTGAATTCGCACCTATACGCAACAATTCGGACTTTAGTGAATAACCCCCCTAAAGTATGTCCACAGGGGACCCAAGGCATTTACAATGGATGACTAACACATACAACCAATGAATATCTGTATAACACCAGGTAATCTGATTGTTTGGCGGTCATATGCAGGTGTAGATGCTAATAAAGCAACAAATAACATCTTAAATCCACCTTAAATCTCCAGTTACTGTTTGCTGAAACAACTTGTTTTGAGAAATAAGATGCAGGAACTTTACTGATAAGGTAGAGCCTGGCAAGCCCACAGATGTTCAAAGCTCTCATACAAAGGTTTGTTTGTGATAGGCTGCAAACAAGTCCTTCCAATATGGCCGTGTGTGGCTGCTCCTAAAGAATATAATGGGAACATTTTCCTATTTACTTTCCTGAAGCGATCAACTGATGTGAGAAAGCTGTGTTCCTCCGAAACCAGTGTTCTCCATTATAGAAAATAAAAATATTTACAATAACAAAGCAACAAATTTCAGAGAATTACTAACACTCTGTACCTGCTGCGGTGTTCATAGCTGCTTTTACATCGGAACTTGTGTGCTGGGAATACTGTAAAAATGCCTTCTTCAGAGCTGAAGTACTGCCACTTAATTCCTGGGTTAGACTTCAGATTGTCTGCAAGCACTAACAAAAGAAAGGGCAAAATTAATTTAATAATTAACAGTTTCTTAAATGCAGCATAACTGAAACACCTGAAAAAAAAACCTCGAAGCTGGGGGAACAAAGCAACTTTGTGATTGGGCTTCTTTTTTTTTTTTAAATTTTTAAATTTTTTTGTTGCCTTATATAAAATAATGCTAAGTAAAATACTGTATATTAGTATTGAAAAAATGGATTTACTTTAATTCTAAAAAAGTGAGAATAATTTTGGTGCTTGTAATTTTCTGCTGTCAGTTGTACAAACACAGAAATCTTGTCTTGTTGTATCTGACAAGATAGTTTATCTTTAAACAGAATGATAGCCTGACTCCATTTTTCAGTAAATAAACCACTGTTTTCATCAGTGCAGCCTGGTGAGTCAATCAGTAAAATGACCAAGAGAACAGACTAGTGCAATGGCAGAAATTGTACTGTTAAATAGACGTTTTATTAAAAAATAAAAAATTGTTTATTAGAAGAAAAAAAAAAAACCCCTCAGTTCAGTCCATGTTGTTTTTGTATTTAGTAACCCCCAACTGTCAAAAGAGATGAAGGAAATCAGAATGGTAAAACATTTGAGTAAAAAAGCAGATCAATAACAAATTCTCTTCACTGAACGCATTAAATTTCATTTTCATGATTAACAACCCCTTTCACACATAATCACAGTGATATGAACCACCTAGCTCACATGTAATTCCTTGTTTGACAACTGAGTTTGAAAACATACAGAAGATTGATTTTGTCACTACAACAAGTTGAGTCAGACACAGGTCGCCCCCTTTGATAAAGCATTTTATATGAACAGATATCAAGGGAAGCCAATTTCAGATGCAGTGTTCAGTAGTTTTTCAATGATGCCTTTTTAACAGGAAGTAAGGCTTCTAAACAACAGGCTACAAGTGTACAAAAGTCTTTTGCTTACAATGCTCAGGACTGACTAGACATTATAAAAGCCTAAAAAAAAGTCTCCATGTGTTTTGTTGCAGGTGCTCATTAAAATGAAAGGGCATTTTCCTTGTGTTTCTTCTGTCGTTTTCCCGGGCATAATGTTTACAGTAAATGAGATGTCTCTAGAGTAATCACAAAAACTACTCTAGTAGTTGCAGCTTGCTAAAGTAATATTCAAAACATCTTATAATCATTTAATAATCAAACTTATACACTAGTATCTTTAGATGCTTGACGATGAATGATGATAACTAAATGATTTCTGAAGTAGTTTGATGATTGTCGGACCATACAAGGATGACTTCTAAAGTAATCGCATCCAACTCCAGTTTTCTCTGCTGGTTTTATGTGTTTTGCTCCGCCCAGAAAAATGCATGATGCAAAAGACAGAGTTGAGCCTTGTACTAAAGAGCAACCACTTGGACCATACAGTCTATTTGTTTAAAAGAGTTAGATTTTGAAGCACTCTTGTGGTTGTCTCTCAAGCCTTTGAGGCTTTATCTGACCTATTAACATACATATATAATTACTCTGCCTTCCTTTATTGCAGCCTCACTCTAAACACCATCAGTCAAGTTTATTTATAGGAATGAAGTGTTTATATCAGGGATGAGTTCATTTTCTTACAGACTGAAAGATGAATTGAAACCATGAACTTTGGATCCTGCAGATTGATTATAAACAATCTGTAAGTGCCTGGAGCTGAACTTATCTTGGAAGTAAACAGAGAGCAGGTAATGGCTTTTAGTAAAATCAGCTTAATCCAAGAACATCTACAAAATGGTTTGATTTTAGGAAAAACAAATACTGTTACACAGTAACAAGTTTTTTTTTTCTGGCTAGAAACGTTATTAAATTACAGGAAGAATTTCTAAAAACGGTGAAAGAAATCTAACTCAACTCAGCACATAAATAGTTACTTTCTAAGCATGTAAATAAAAAAACATGTTCAAAGCTCTTGGAATATGAAATTAGTATACTGCTTTGGTAGACTGAGGATAAGTGGTTAGTACTACATGATGTCTGCAGATAATGGCCTGGGAGAAAAGTGATCCTGTGCAAAGGAAACCTGAGTATCAGATTTCCACTCAAAAACTACACTGGATCTAGGTTGTGCCTTTGTAAAATTTACAAATATTCAACACAGTCTATTCTTCCATAGTATACTGTAGGTGTGAAAGTTATTGAACTCGGAAAGACCGCTCTGGGTCTTTCTGAGTTTTCAGAGAGAAATCTCGCATTGTTCTCACGAGATTTCTTTTGAGTTTTTCTATACCAATTTTTCAAAATTTTCGATGGAAAGATAGCCATGCTGCTAATGTAAAATATGGCTACCTTTCCATTAAAAATTTTTTCTTTTTTTTGAAAAATCGAGATTGAAAAACTCGATCTCGAGATCTCGAAAAATCTTGGGAGATTTCTCTCGGTAAACTTGGAAAGACCCAGAGCGGTCTTTCCAAGTTTAATAACTTTTGTCCTAAGATTGATGTAAATTGGATGTTTATTCAAACTGCGTTTTGCCACACACATGAATAGATGAGCATCTGCATTAGATAAAAAATGTGCAGACTATCTATCGATATATATATTTTGTCACTGTGCAGAACATTATACCATAAACTTAAAGAAAAACTACAGCCTGTTTCCCTGATGTAAAACTGCTACAATGCTTGCTCCATTTGCCGAATCATAAAGGAACAGGAAACAAAGAGGATCACAGCACTTGCCAAAAGCAGAAGAAATTGACAAGTAAGTGAGAGCAGGAAGCAGTGTTAGGGCATAAAAGTCCAATTGGATTGGTTATTTCTATGTCATGTTTGAAGTGGATTCCTAATTTTTATTGGTTTGTGTTTTCTCTCTCTGAAGATTGCAGCCAAATTGGACTGTCTGGGGAACTCCACAGGAAACAACAAGGTGGGAGTTTGTTTACAGATAAATGGCCTGCAACCACAAAGAAGAGAAAAACATAAAAATAATAAAATCTGGAATTCAACTTCTAAAGTTGGAGAAATAATTGCCATGTTCAACCAAATGGGATTTCCCCCCAAGCTAACCCCCATAATATTTGCTCAGAGGGACTAACTGCTAAATGTGTGCCTTATCACTACTCCCCTTCTTGCATAATTTATTAACCTCACCAATGGTTTGTAAGAAAAGCATTCATTATTTAGAGTAATATTCCAAAATTTGGTGTTATCTGTAATTAATATTTATGACAAAACAATATTTTTCAATCTGACAATCATTGTCATGGTCTCTTACTTTTCTAACAATATAGACCTTATTCATCTATTAGACACAATAGAATCAAAACTAGGAATTTTCTGGGTTTTGTTAACAAATAATAGTTTTTCTAAGCAAGCATTAGGCCCCACACAAAACTACAAGTTATTTGGACCATAAACATGAAACCAGCTCAGCAGCTGCTTGAAAAGAATCAGTCTGTGCTCCTGAAAATTCTAAATTGGGAACAGTTATTTAGCTTTAAAATTTTTCAGCAGGAATACACCTATTACTCTATAACAGTGGTTGCGAACCTTTTCAGCGCAGAGTGCTGAAAAGGTGATGTCACTCAGCAGCTCCTTCCCCCGAAGTGCAGGAGCTGATGAGTGATGTCATCGCGCCTGAATCGGGGGAGGAGCATTCCCCAGAGAGTGAGTGATCTTTCAGTAAGGCCGCGGATCAGACCTGAACTCTGTCAGGCTGGCTCCGCGGCCTGCACTGAAAGATCGCTCGTTCGCAGGGGGAATCAGAAATACCAGCAGGGCGACAGCGCAGGTGCCCACAAAAAAGGCTCTGCATACCATAGGTTCACCACCGCCTCCCTATAACAACAAACACATATAAATCCAAGAGGCAGACCAGCTTGTATTACCCGTGGAAATCAGGGGTTAAAAATTTTATATCTTATTAGTTACAATATGACTTACTTAGGAAACAAAAGATGCATTTATATTTTTATAAAAGCATATGTCACGAGTATAAATAATTGTTACAACACCATAACAAAAAATTCAATTTCCTATACAATTTGTATGTTTGATACAATATATTGCCTATGTAACTTAATATACTTTATGTCACAAATAAAATACATTTTCAAAAAAAATAAAAATTGTAATAACAACAGACACAAAGCAAGACAATTTATTTACGATGATGCATTTGAATAACTGCCATGCCAGTTTTTGAATTTTTTGGAGTTAAGCTGTTTTTAATAAGGCTCACTATTGTCTATGGTGTAAAATAAAATCACGTGTGGATTATCCCACAGAAAACAATGGATACTATTTTTCCAGCTCAGCTATTAAATAGCCAATGTGGCCCTGGCCTTAACCCTGTCCAGATCCACTTCAACATTTCTAGTACCTCCCTTTAACCACACCCAGAACTGACGTTATGACATAACACAAATTGGTTGTCTCTGAACATCACAAAATTAACTTAGCTGCGTTTTCAAGATATTTCACAAACCTGAGTTCAAGTCTCGCCCTGGGTTAAATGCTCGGCTGTTGACAGTTGTGGATAGCCTGTCACAACTAATTGTTTTTGAAACATTAGTATTAAAATTTCCATCAAACCTGCAAACAAAGGAAGAAAACAACAGGGTCAACATGTGACATTACAATGCAGTGCAAAACCTATGGAAAGTGTGAGAAAAAGATTAGTTTAAGTTTAAAATGTTTTGTTTCACGTCTAATTAATTTAATTGTTTTTTGTCTACAGAAACATGAGCCAAAACATAAAACTAAAAAGGAGTTTGTGTTAATGGCTCATTAATATTAAGAAAAGAAAAAAATCTATACAACCTAAAATCAGTTAAGAATGTTCCAACCATGGATGTATTGCAGGTGTGTTGCAGAACAAGCTAAGTGCTTCAAGTTGATGGTGTGTTCATTAACCCAGTTACCTCTGTATGTTATCTTGGAGTGACTCTTGACTCTGCTCTGTCCTTCTCTAAACATATCTCTTCCATTGCTAAATCCTGTTGATTTTTCCTTCGCAACATTTCCAAGATCTGCCCCTTTCTCTCCCGCTCCAAAGCAAATACAAAATGCATGCTCTTGTCCTATCCCGTTTGGACTACTGCAATGTTCTTCTATCTGGCCTTCCAGTTTCCTACCTCTTCCTGCTCCAGTCTATTCTAAATTCAGCTGCCAGAATTCTCTCTCCCAATCTCTCTCTTCTCCATAGCTCCCCGTAAGTAAACAAATCATTTACAGTGTTCTCCTTTTGACATTTAAGGCACTTTACTTTGTTACCCCTCCCTACATTTCCTCACTCGTATGCCTGTATGTTCCTCGACATCAACTACGCTCCTCTCAAACCCTTAAAGTCTTAAACCCTTTTCTCTCTCTGCCCTCCCCCAATCTGGAATTCTATACCCCTTTATTGTTGCCAGGAACATTCCCTCTGCACTTTCAAAACCAAATTGAAGTCCTATCTTTCGGAGCACTAGCACTGATTTTTATCACTGAGTTTTATGCATGTACATTATCTTTAGTTATTCATGTATAATATCTGTATTTATTGTCCAATTTATTTATATTTATTGACCTACGTCTCAACACAGTGTACAGCTCTTTTTGTCCTTCCATTTGTGTATGTAAGTCTTCCTCCCACTTAGTTTGTAAGCTCTATGGGGCAGTAACCACCAACCTCTTGTGTCAACCGAAACCTAGCACTTAAAGTGATGAATCCTTGTGATATTTTTACTCATATTGTTTAATGTACTTTTCCCATGTCTGTATTTTACTTGTATTGTTAAATTGTACAGCGCCGCTTAAATTTGTGGAGTTTTATAAATAAAATTATACATACATACTAGAATCAATTCTTAAACTTAATTATACATTACAATCCAAAAACTGTTGGGGCAAAATTTATTAAAGTTTAAAAAGCCATTTTTGACCAAAAAAAAAAAAAAAAAAAAAAGATTAAAAAAAATATTGAAAAAACGGAATCAATTTTTTGGATATTGCGATATCAAAAATTCGATATCATGATATTGAATTTTTCCATCGATATTATGGATTTTACATAGAAATAAACAGATTGAAAAGTTTCGATCAAGTTGTCGAAATCGCAATATCAGGAAACATCCGTTATCTGTAAAATTAATATTGCGATATCAGCAAAAATAATTTGATATCACAATATCTGTAAATTCGCTATCATGATATCGGTAAAAATTGTTCAATATTGATAAATTTGATCTCTCATTATCAGTAAAATCTATTCGATATCGCGATATATATTTTCGATTTTATTAAATTTCGCCCTTGGTGTCTAATGTTGTATCTGGTAGTATGCCATCATTGGCAATCTTCAGGTTTTAAATTGTTTTCATAAATGACAAAATAATCCTTGAAGATAATTTATAGGTTTTTAAAGTACCTTGAAACAGGGTTGAATTAAGGTATACAATGCCAGATACAAAGGGGTATTACTGAGATCCCTAATAAGTTATACAGTCAAGCAATTTGTGTTGTTTTTGGTCTGTCGATGCGGACATGGATTGAAGGCCGCCCCTCCTGTGTATTAATAGTAAGTGAAGAAGCCTGGTCACTAATTTTGTTCACTTATACAACCTTCTCCATTACAGAAAAACAAAAAAACAAAAACATTTTGCCTGCTTTTTGCTGCAATGTAAAAAGCAGCAAGTTAACAATTAGCTTAGAAATATAACAAAACTACTTGCACTAGTTATGGGTAACAAGCTAAAACCACAATACAAGTATTGCTTTTATTTCCTCTCTCGCTTATTTAAGCAAGGCTGTTTCTTTCTGTGAATATTTAAAGGGGATAGTATTTTATCAGAAATTTTGCTGTATCCCATAATATTTAGCCAGGTTTAGCTTGATTTCCATTGATTTTTACTACACACACACACACACACACACACACAGTAATCTGAATGGATCACAGATCCATCAATCTAATGGTCCACTTTCCTCCATGTAGTGCACTCATCATGTGATTCACCCATGTTTGCCAAATGGATTACATGATAATCTCCAACAAATAAAAGCCTAAAACATAAGACAGTACAATTGAGCAACCTCCAGACTCACATTAAAGGAAAATTCCCTAACCCTTTTTTTGCCCAGAAGATGTCATGTAGAGGCATCCCTCACAGTGAATGGTAGTGGGACATAAAACTAAGCTTTTGAGTCAGAGTGTACTATCCTAGGAGGGTATGGTGTCAGCAGGCACAGGGAAGGAAAGCACAGCAGACAGGTGTAGAACTACCCAATACAAACTGTGATTTATTTTGTTTTCACAGTGATGCTAGGATGGAATGCCCAATTTGCCAGAGGCCACAAATTTCCCCCACTTCACTGGTGGGCCCAGAAATCAATATGCCCTTCAGGTACTCCAAACTGCACTAACATGGAAAACTGCAGAGCGTAGTGCAGCACAAATTTTGTAATGTATCTAGGAACCAGGTCACTTTACATTAAACTGCCATAGAAAACTGTGTAAAATTACTCTTTAAAAATGTACCCAACTGTCCACCCTGATTGGCCCTGCTGAAAATCACTCCATAGATAGAGTAAAGCAAGTTGGTGTTTGTAGGACACAGGTAAATCAAAGGAACTAAAGATAGGAATGAAGAGACCAGAAGAAAATTTTGTCTCCAAATCTCCTGGTTCCAGCCCAATGCACCCTATTAGCACAGTCCCTTACATCACTTTAGCAAACATTTTTGGGAAAATAGATCTGGTAGCCTTATCGTCATACCCAAGACCTGTCAGGGATTGACCCTGAGACTAAAGCTTTTGATTAAAATTTCAAGGTTTCAGGGCCTATAGCCAAATTTGCAGGGTGGGATAGTCCAGAGTCATTCTGTTAATGTTTCAGACTGGTTGCTTTGTTCTGACAAGAATAGTTTAGCAGCAGTATTCTCGCAGTTAAACCTGGATTATTATTTAATTATGCTTTTCAATAAGTGCCAGGAGGTTGGAAGTCATGATCAGTGCTTGGAAAAGGGACCAAGAGACAATGCTAAAATGCTTTTGATAGGTTGATATAGGTTACTAGACCTCTGTAATGTTTGTCCCGGTTTATGTATTTCCCTTATAATTGGTTCTGTGGTCTAAAAGTGAATATTTTCTGCATCTCATGGCAAGATAAAACATGTCTATTGTTAATTTTATCGTGAAAAATAGTACAAATAGGAAAAGCTAACAGTTGTTACATGTTTTTGATGACATCACATAAACTAATTTGACCCCAGCACCAACTATCGTATTTGCCGGCGTATAAGACGACCCCCAACTTTTCCAGTTAAAATATAGAGTTTGGGATATACTCGCCATATAAGACTACCCCTCTTCCAATGCAAATCCTGCTTGGATTGGTCAGCTCTCCATTCCTTCCCAGCCCTCCCTGTCTCCAAGATTATCAGAGCACCATCACACTGTGCTGTCCCTACAAGCCCTACCCTCTGAAGGAGGGGGGTGCCATCTTAGTGCTCACCCCCCTCCTTTTCTATCTCCTTACCTAGCTCCTCTGTTGCCCAGCT
>WMED01020565.1:0-12129 GCA_019650415.1 Pipa parva
AACTCTGAAAGGTATAGTTAACCCAGCAAAAGCAATTGTTAAAGAAAGGGCTGAAACATTTACTTTAGTTTTATATGGATTTGGTCTCTCTCTCTCATGCTCAATGTCAGCACTTGCTACTGACAGCATACACCATTAGCTGTAAGTATTGTAACTGCCTATGGTAATTCATTAACTATTAATTTTGTCCTTCATGAGACACCGTTGTGTCAGTAGCAAAAGAATCCAACCAGGAAGTAAACACAGAAGGAGCTGTGTACTGCTACACAGATGGAATAATTAATACCTTTCCTCACATAAAAGACTGACTAATTATATTCGAAAAAAAATGTATTATGCATTTACAACACACATTACTTTTTATTAATCGGACTGGACTGTTCTTTTAAAGTGCATCGATTATTTACTTTTAATTGATTAAATTATCCAGTCATTTCTAGCACTTATCATAAGCTGGTGACATTTCTTATGCCGAATGATGCCCAAGGATTGATTTATTAGTGGGATAACTTTATACATAACTGTAATTCTTACTCATTATAGTCCAGAGAGAGAGATGTTAACTGGCCGTATCTGATTGCCTTCCCCAGCCTGTTCACTGACCAAGTATCAATACTGCAGGCTATTAGTTCCAGCTTGGAAAATGGATAGGATGTTCTACCATTCAGCTCTAATAAAATTGCCTGAAGATAAAGTAATAAACAGATTAGGCATCAGTTTGTTTTTAGAAAAAAAAAGACATATTCTATCCTTTGAGTCATTTCGATTAGAAAGACTGAACAAATGCATTTTGATTGCTATAGCAGACCTTACCTGGAATCTATCTACTGGTAAATGAACATTCATTTTCACCACTATATGAGTATTTCTTTTATTAAAGTAACATCACTCATGGTATAAAGAAGACTACTACAGGTGAAGGGTCTTATAAAGATTATGAAATACTTTCAAATACAAACTGGTAATACTAATAAATATTTCTACTTTGTCCATAAAAAAATCTTAGAGGATAAAACAGCTCCTACTTTCAGGGGCAACAATTTTGTTGCCTTAAGAATATGAAAAGTGGCTTTTTACAAATCATGATTTGTGGGGTGCTCCACCACTGGCTTAGAGCAGCAAATGATAATGCTGATGAATACAGCATAAATAAATGTTAGCTTTATCTACCAGTCACAAGCATTAATACTATAACATAAATCTTATAAAATGTATTACCATTCACTTCTAAGTATATTGACCCATACCAACCAATCGGCAGTTGGCATCCACTGGTTTATGAGAGCTCATCTAATGAAAGCTTATATCCTATTGATGGATTTCTCCAAATGTAACTGCAAACACATATTAGAGGGGGTTATTGACTAAAATGAGAATTCGACTGTCAAATTCTCAGACAGCGGACTCTCATAGCAAATCTGCGACTGCAAACATTTCCCATTGTAAAGTCGCAACCACAACAATTTTAAAGTTGCGACTGTGACAATATTTCCACTTTAAAGTTGGGAATGTGACAATATTCCTGTTATAAAGATGCGACTGTGACATTAGCCATCTATTGCGACTGTCTTTAGCTGGCAAATTCACACCTTTACGCAATAATTTGCACTTTAGCCAATAACCCCCAGAATGTGACTTAAGATATAAAAGGGGTAGTTCAGCTCTTAACACTTACTAAGTTAGCTGCATCCTCATGCCTGATGGAAATTCCCCCCACGTATAGGTCCGTGCCCAGCATATATCGCTCATCACGTATTGTCATGAGCAATGGCTTCAACAGAACCTGGGGAGAATCTTCAGATAGTTTTTCAGGACACGACAGTACGAACTGCAACAAGAGAGAAGCACAAATAATAGACATCTGGGGGATAATTCAGGATAGTGCGAAGTGAGGTGCGGAGTCCTTGCCTCACTTCGCACTGACTGATATGCGCTCGCTGATGTCCTGCACGAGGACATCATCGAACGCTTTAAAGGGATTCCAGTCTTGGCAAAGCAACTAGAGTGGTCTCGCTAAGACTGGAATCCCTTTAAAGCATTCGCTGATGTCCGCGTGCAGGACATCAGCGAGTGCATAACAATCTGTGCGAAGTGAGGTGAAGTATGCGGACTTCACTTCGCACTATGCTGAATTCCCCCCCTGGTTTTCTGTGTCTGAATTTATAGCAGCTATGTAATTTGGTAGGTGTTCAGCTAGTGGTTTAATGCTTAGTTAAACAAGCTGGTTTGCTGGTTAAAATAAAAAACAAATACTTTACAGTACTATATATAAGTCCTTTAAAAAATTAATTTAAAAAAAATCTCTAAAGGTAAATAAATGTTCATTTAAAAAAAACAACATGAAAAGTTTACAGTCATTAACAAATCTATTTAAAAGAGCAGTACACAGTACAAAACGGAATGTGGTCAGTATCTGCAAAATGATCTAAACTTGTCTTAAACATTATCAAGACTATTCCACAGTTCTGCAGACTTTGACTTCCTAATTTAATTTCTCCACTGTGAATATAATCTCAGACAGACTTGATGTTGTTCAGAGTTCCGTGAAGGCCATATCATCTGTTTTAAATCTCTGAAATATCTTATTTTCCAGAAGATAGTTTTTGTGACTTTGATCATATGGTTTTGATTCTTTTCCTGCTGTAGAATGAAGCAGGGACTGATCAGAGTCCACCCTGATTGTATTGTATTATTTTGTGATGGCTGAAAATATGATTGTATTTCTCATTTTAGATGATTCCATAACGTTGACCAATCAGCATTTCCATCTGTAGAAATTTAGCACAAAACCATTAGAGAACTTCTGTCCTGCTTCACTATTAGGTGTAAACACTCATCACTGAAAGCTGTCTATAGCTTTCCTGCGGACAAGCAGTGTGCATTTTGAGTAAAAATGTTACATGTTGACTTGTGACTGCAGAAGATTCATTCATTTTGTTCCTCAGCTAAATCCTTGTGTCTCAGTGAACAGGTGGGTCTCTCAGCTTTGCTTCCACTTCATAGAAAGTTTTCAACTCTTTTATAAAGGCTACTTCTGATAAAATCTTCTTCTATGGGCTGTAGATGCATGTACTTGAGTTCCAATTGTTTGTTCATAGTTGATAGCAGTGCTGGATGTCTTCTGATTTGTAGGGAAGTCATCAGTTTTATGCATCACTTAGATTGTAAGCTCTATGGGGCCGGGACCTCCATCCTCTTGTGTCAGACACAATCTGGCATTTAAAGTGATTTCATGCTTGTAAGTTACTCACTTGTAATGTGTAATACACTTTTCCCATGTCTGTATTATATTTGTATTGTTGAATTGTACAGCGCAGCGTAAATTTATGGCGCTTTATAAATAAAATTATACATACCTACATCTCACTCATCTACTTTTGCCCTCAATCTTCTCCATATGCTTTTCCTTGTTTGTGCTTTTTCAGAAGAGCTTGGGCAACACATCTGGAAATACCTACTTGAAGAAGACCTTCACTGATTCAGTATGACCACCAGGTGCCTCGTTGCTATGTACATACTTGGCATGTCATAAGAAATGACAATTTGAATAATTTGATGCATAAAACGGATGTAAAATCTGTAGTTTAGTTTTCACTTTGAGTCCTTTGTGTGTCTCTCTTCTTCAGTATGGTTTAATCAGGTTATGGGGAACTAGATTATTGCCTCCTGTTAGTTATCTTTTTTTAATAGCCCTGGGCTATATGCCTAAACGCAATCAGGTTTTTATCTGAGAATTTTGGGGGAATTCAGGATAGTCTGAAGTGAGGTGCGGAGTGTTCGCCTCACTTCGGACTGACTGATCTGTGCTCACTGATGTCCTGTGCGCGGACATCAGCGAGCGCATTAAAGGGATTCCAGTCTCAGCGAGAGCAAAAGAGTTGCCTCGCGCAGGACATCAGTGAGCACATTAAAGGGATTCCAGTCTCGGCGAGGCAACTCTTTTGCTCTCGCTGAGAAGAGACGCGCAGGACATCAGTGAGCGCAGATCAGTCAGTCCGAAGTGAGGCGAACACTCCGCACCTCACTTTGGACTATCCTGAATTCCCCTCTTGGTTTATTAATACATTACTTTTTTTACCAACATACAAAAAATTCTCTCCAAACTAATGAATGTTGATTAAAGTAATGCAGTAAACTGGTAAAACTTGTATGAAAAAAAATCTATGGTGCCTGGGACATTTGCACAGTAACAAATACACATACACTGATATATACAGTATATATACAGAGAGAGAGAGAGATATTATTATATTATATTATAAATACTGCAGGCTGACAGTAATAAATGTGCCTTTATTCTTTACTGTAATCATAATGGGGTTATTCATCAAAAAGTGAATTGTAGTGTACATGAATGCAATACACCACTTCTTCCCACTTCTTCCCACTTCTTCCCACTTCTTCCCACTTCTTTAGATTTGCTTAATCACCAAAGATAAATATTTTCTCCAATGAGATGAATACTCAAGTGTGAACTTGCCAAGGCACATCAGCATGAACTCACAGATGTGACCAAAGTGCAGAATTGGGAGACTTTCAACTATTTTGGTGACAGTTTATTACACAAAAGGCTTAGAAAATATCATGACAAAATGGTGACATTAACTAGGAGTTTTCTACCATTGAAACAAATGTAACAAATAAACAACTGGTGACGTTTGATGACAATACTAGTGACATTGGTCTTTATTATAGTAACACATGCATATTGCTAGTTTGTTGTCTATGTAAATATTACATCACTTCATGACAATACACCTATTTACATTTTCCATGTAAAAACGGTTTCCCAAGAAAACACACCTTTGGTGCAGACTTAGGGGCTAATTCACCATTGTGCGCAGTGAGCTGCGAAGCCTTCGGCTCACTTCGCACATGGTGTCATGCGCCCACTGATGTCCTGCACGCGGACATCAGCGAGCGCATTAAAGGAATTTCAGTCTCGGTGAGGAGACTCGAGTGTTCTCGCCGAGACTGAAATTCCTTTAATGCGCTCGCTGATGTCCGCATGCAGGACATCAGCGGGTGCATGACACCATGTGCGAAGTGAGCCGAAGGATTCGCAGCTCACTGCGCACAATGGTGAATTAGCCCCTTTAGCCTTTTATGGATCGGTAATTAGGAGTGCCCTCTGACCTAAACAACAGTACTTAATATTATTTTGTAAGTCTAGTACTAGGTCCCTGTATCCCATGCTGGCTGCTTGAGATACCTTTACATAGCGGGTTCCATTCTGGATGCATTTCTTTAAGGGTTTGGTGATGGCTGGGCTGGCTAAAGACTGACACTGTGCACAGTGATTTTCATACGTCTTCAAAAACTTCTTCAGTGGCGTTGTATTCGCCTGTTTAGGGTCTGTCTTGACTTTTTTCTTGTCTTTTTTGCCAGACATACCAGCAGTCTCATATTCTGTAACTGACAAAATACACAGCTAACAGAATGGAACAGCATGTATCATAGTCATTATACACAACATGAAAGATTCTGAGGGCAGATGAACTGAGTATGTGATTGAAAAAGAATCAGCAAACAAAGGTACAGGTTCACATCTAATAGTAAATCCAATAAATTAGATATATAGAAGAAAATGTATCCCTTTCTATATTTCATAAGGGTATTAAGTTATAAACAGCTTGTTCTAACATTTGAACTAGTCAATTATAAGTTTACAACTTATGCAAAGTTCTATGCAAATTCCAGTGTGTATTATAAATGCTCATAAGAAGGAAGGATTTTTAGGTGTAAGCAGATTCCTTACAGATGAACAGCAAATCAATAAAGATTAAAGGGGAACATGCTAAATGCCATTCAGAGTGTAACTAGCTAAATTAACCCCCTAGCAGGGTAGTATCTGTTGGAAAGTAGAGCACATCACTATCATTGCAAGAAATCAAAACTGCCCTCTCCCTGCTGAAAATGAGAAGCGTGTCTGAACCTGTGTTGCATACCCTATTCTGGGTATATGTAAACTTCGATGAGCTTACACGTGAATTTAGCATTAGAGAGCTAAGGGGGTGGTCCTAATTCCCCTGTTCTCTGAGCTTCCAGTCCTCTCTTTCACACTAAAGGAGACACTCATGAAAATCTGTACAGTCATGTAAAGGCCAGAATTCACATCAATTTGAGGGGGTAATTCAGGAAAGTGCAAACTTACCTGGCGATCCTTCGATTCACCTTGCCAAGACTGGTATGCGCTCCCTGCTCTCCTGCACGCGCAGATCAGCGAACACTTTAAAGGTATTCCAGTCTCGCGAGGTGACTTGAGTGGTCGTGAGATGAGCCAAAGTACCTTTAAAGCGTTCGCTGATCTCCGCGTGCAGGAGAGCAGGGAGCGCATACCAGTCTCGGCGAGGTGAATCGAAGGATCGCCAGGTAAGTTTGCACTTTCCTGAATTACCCCCTGAGTCTTCCCAATCTTTGCGTATTCATCAAACTTTACAATGTGGCAAATCTGTGACCAGTTTGGACACTTATAATGATCATGAACTTACGGGGGGCTCTTTGCATCATTTTGCATGCGCAGGTACATCTTCTATAGACTAAGCAGCGGAGTGTGTCAACAGAGTGAATGTGACTAGGTGAACTGCTTCAAATTCACCTGTTTGACTTTGCCAATTCAGACTGGGGTATTGGGGGGTTGATGGCAGGGCTCCAGTGTTGCATAAGGTGACTATTCATATAAAAGTGACAATGGCAACTGTGACTAAATAACAACATGACATAGGGACAAGGTGACATAGAAATAGAATATTGATAGAATATAGTTAGTGGGATATAATGAGACTGACATCACTGCCCTTTACTTGTCGAATTGCCTCACTCCACATGACTTCTGTCTGACTGACTATGCCACACTACACATCTGACAGCTATCGCTTTGTCCAACTGTTCGACCAGTCTATTCTCCTCTTAGTCAATATCGAGAATGGAATTGTGCGAGCCTCTTCGTGGTGGAAGATCTCATATATTGTATTTTTTGTTATTTGTTTTGCAAATCATTATAAAGTGGTACCTTGAGATACGAATTTAATTCGTTCCGTGACCAAGCTCATAACTCAAGACAGCTCGTATCTCAAACCAATTATCCCCTTTTAAAATAACAGAAAGGGAATTAATCCTTTCCGGCCCCAACGGCTCATCTTTCAAATTTCAGCTCGTATCTCAAACAGGAAAACGGTCCGAGTCGCAGCTCAAATCTCAAGAAATTTGTATGTCGAGCAGCTCATATCTCGAGGTACCACTGTACTGTATAAAGAGAGGGTAATAGGCAATAATGTACATAGATAAACTTTAAGCATAGTTCTGTGTGTCTGAACATTGGAATATAACAGTTACCATATATTACTACTTCTTATCATTTTGTATCAAAATCACAAGCAATTGTATAATGTAACAATCAGATTTATATGAGCAAAAACTGCAGATTTTTTGTGAGTATAGTGTAATCAAGCAATGATGCCACAGGTGTGACATCTTCTGTACAAAAAGACTGCATGAATTCACTGTACCTTGTAGAACTCTTGAAGGCAGAGTAACAGTGTGACTCAGGCAACTAGGCAAGCATACTGCCAAGGCAACTACAAACTTCCTAATACAATAGGAAACCAGTCGGGAATTAATTGCCATGCTGCTGAAGGTTCCAGTTTTAGCCACACCCATTTTGCAGAATCCTTACCCAGTTTAAAGGGACACCCATATCATTCTGCATTGGTACACACAATAATGTTAGGATATATTTCAGAGAATGGATCACTGGCAAATCAAATTAAACATAATAAAACACTAACATCAAGGCTAAGCAAGTGTGACTGCATATTGAAGAGGAAATAAAGGGATCTTAAATACTGTACATATGCAGATTTTTTGATATTTTCATTTTTATGTGAACAACATGGTAAACAAGCAAGATACCAATAACAATACATAAAAGATTCTCAAATAAAAATCTTTCCAGCTTACAGCACTACAGGACACGCATGTTTTTATTTGCTTAAAACTATGCTAATACTGTTGTACTGTACACGTGTAGGATATTGTATAATATTAGGTATTTCAATCTTCTAGGTAATAGTAATTAAATATATAGATTAATTTATATAATGTTATATATTGTGTATAGAAAGATATAGTTATTTTCAAGCGAGGAAAGGGCCAACTAAAAACCCATTGGGTGGACGCTATCAAATTGGACATGGGAAAGAACATGGTGCAATTGAAAGAAGCAGTGCAAGACAGAAAGGGCTGGAGAACAACGATCCATCAAGTGACCGAGAGTCGGACCTGACTGTAGGATAAGAAGAAGAAAAAGTAGTTATTGACTAAAGTCTGAATAGTTGCGTAGAGCTGTGAATTTACATCTATTCTACACTTCCCTATGTTCACTTATTGACTAAAATATGCCAAGTGGTGAATAAGCAACCAATTCGGGCATCTATGTTAGTCGCGAACTTACGGAGCTCTTCGCATTACTATGTGTGCACCTGTACAGGTACTTTGCATATTGACTATTTCAAATTCACTTGTTTGACTTTGCCACTTCAGACTGGTGAATTGGGGGGTTTATGGCAGGGATCCAGTGTTGCATAAAACAATTATTCACTCAAAAGTGACAATGGCGGCTGCGACTATGTGACAACATGATCTAAGGACAAGATGACATAAAACATAGATAGGGGGATATTCGCTAAAGTTTGAATTGTTGCATATGGGTTTGAATTCTTCAGCTAAAGACAGTCGCAGTAGACTGCTACTGACTGTCACAGTCATGTCTTTATAATGAGAATATTGTCTCAGTCTCAACTTTACTATGGAAAAATTGTTGCAGTCGCAACTTTAAAAATTGTTGCGGTCGCGACTTTGCAATGGAGAAATTGTCGCAGTCTCGGATTTACTATGTTAATCCTCTGTTTGAGAATTCAACAGTTGCATTCGCACTTTAGTGAATAACCCCCAGAATATTCATAGAATATAGTTAGTGGGATATGATGAAACTGACATCACTGTCCTTCAGTTGCTGAATTCTCCTCTTTCTACACGACTTCTCATCCTACTTCTATCTGAATGACTACACCATACTACACATCCAACAGCATATGCTGTTGTTTGCCTGTTTGACAAGCGTATTCTAGGCATAGTCAATAAGGAGAAGCGACTATTTTGGAGATGTGATTCAAGTTGTAGCAAGGTGAATTTGGACTTTAGGCCCTAGCCTTTAAAGTGTATTGTGCTAAATCCTATGCTAATAGCTCCACATACTGGAAAGTATGGATACTGTATTTGAGAATATACCTATGAAGCATTAAGATATGTATATGTATCTCAGAGATAATATAAGGAGCTGCTTTTGGAGGGAAAGTACTCTTTGCCATTTGGGCATCCACCAGGGAGGTGAATGGACCCATGAGTAAGAAAGGGTCAATGAGCTAAATGTAATAGATCACTTGAAAAGTGATAGTTAGCCCTAACAAAGGGATGTCTTCCCAACAAGGAATGCAGTGGGTATAGGATACTCAGGTGTTGTGGTAAGAAGTCCAGCACCTTAGGGAAGGGCTTATGAGTGTTAGGGCCCCAGGGATGGAGCGCATAGATCTGGAGATTGAAGTATGCAAAGTGAGTGGGAAGCACCATGGCGGAGTTCACCGCACCACAAGTGCCTAAAGTCTCTCCTGGCTATTGTTGTACATGAGAAGGTAACTATGCACTATGTGATAATATGTTGACAAGTGATTCCATAGATCTGGAGGATATCCAATACTTGTGGAAACCACAGTGTCAACAAGGGGCTTATTTCAAAATTTAGGGGATTCCAAATATAATTTCCCACTTTGCTGCAGGATTCTGTAACTATAAAGACAGGAGCCGCCCAGATAGTAACTCACTGATTTGCAGTTTACACACAATACTAATATTCTTTTACTCTTTGGACCTATCCAACTTTACTAGGACCTATTCAACTTTAGGTAATAGACTAAATGATTGCAACACTGTAGAAGAGATGCAGCTGGAACCTTCTCTAAAGATGGCTGTGCCCAAGGGAACATGCATAACTTTACTATGTGATATTGTCATGAGCCACCCTGCCCATGGTTCATAATACTAGCCTCTTCCTGGTTGCTAGTCCCCCCAGACACTCACAGCCTGCTCCTCCAATCCCCACTGCACATGGCAAACTGAGATTCAAATGGTTTAGACATTGGCTGCGCCAGTGCTCAAGCTTCAGTCTATGATTGTCTGTGTTGCAGCATGTCAGGTCATATTTCTCCTTTTGTGTCTCAGGCTATAATTGGATTAAACTTAAGTCCATTGTTGGTCAGGATCTTTAGTGTCTCTGAATATTTGTGTCTCTTGTTTTAGCATTGTATCTTTAGAGTCTTGAATCTTCAGTGTTCCATTCACTGCGTGTGTTCTACAATTCTCTCTATTTTCCTCTGTTACAGTTCAGCTGTTCCAGCTCGCTCATGTTTTGTAGTGTTGTAGTCCCTTTGCTCTGTTACTGCCAGCTGACACCAGTAGGAAGATAACCTAGGGGTCATGACCTTGAGGTGCCCTCGCAGCAAAGATTTTACCTCCTTGCAGCAGGTAAGTGTGACACCACCACCATGTTTTATTGAAGTGGGCATATGCTTGGAGAGGAGTGGTACCTGGTTTCCTTCAAACAAAGCATGACATTTAGGCCAAACAGTTAAATCTTGGTTTCATTTGAAAAAGCCTTTTAATAATGGCTTCCTCATGACCAATCTATCATAAAAGCCTGATTGATACAGTGCAGAAAAGTTGTTGTGCTTCTGCAAAGCATAACTCTGAAGCACTATTAAAGTAATGATCAGGATGACCAGGTTCTTGGTCACATCCCTGACCAAGGCCCTTTAACCCCAACTGTTTAGTGTGGGCGACTAATAAGAGTCCGGGCATTTCCAAACTTCTGTTTGTAAGTATATGAAATGATACTGTGTTCTTTGGAGCCTCCTAAAACACAGCAGTTGTGTCACCCTCTGTAGATCTCTGTATTAACAGAATCATGTGTAATGTAAAGTTCTGATGTGCATGGACAGCCTTGGAACCTTATATAGACTGGCATGTAAATGATGTCCAGTTAACTGGTTTAATCATAAATCAAAGAAGATTAGTAGAAATAGGGTGAACCTGATCTCAACTTTTAGAGCCATAGGGGTGCATCGGGAGGCTAGGACTACTTCCTCTTGGTTCAGAAGGATATATACAGGTGGCCTATGGGGTGGGGGGCAGGACGCCTATGGTGGGCCCTCCTGGAGTTTCAAACTGCACCGTGTAATATTTATTTGTTTAAAAACAGGTCTACCCCTGGTTCCTGTTTGCAAGTTTTCGTTAAAACTAAAGCACTTAGCAGTTTGATCTGAAAAACCCATGCAGCACTGCAACACTTTAGGTATCTTTGGATTTATATATAATATGTGAAAGCCCTAGCAATACCTTCCACCCTATGAAAAAGAATGATTGGTTTAGTGCTGTAATCCCTGCAGAACTACTTTGCATCAGAAGCATATAATTACTTTCCAAAAAAGCAAGAGTGAAAAAGACTTTACACAAACTTAGATTTGAACAGAGCTCTCATTTTTTCTTTGATTTTCTTGAATGTTAAGAAGTATCATTTCAAGCACTGTAGAATTATGCTCAAGTTCTTCCCCCTTTCCTCATCCAAAACTCATACTCCTGCTTCCCTTTCTACAGTACTCCTTCTTACTTTTCTACAGAACTCCTTACTTTTCTACAGTACTCCTCCTTTTTTTTCTACAGAACTCCTTACTTTTCTACAGAACTCCTCCTTACTTTTCTACAGAACTCCTCCTTTCTTTTCTACAGAACTCCTCCTTACTTTTCTACAGAACTCCTCCTTACTTTTCTACAGTACTCCTCCTTACTTTTCTACAGAACTCCTCCTTACTTTTCTACAGTACTCCTCCTTTCTTTTCTACAGTACTCCTCCTTACTTTTCTACAGAACTCCTCCTTACTTTTCTACAGAACTCCTCCTTACTTTTCTACAGAACTCCTCCTTACTTTTCTACAGAACTCCTCTTTACTTTTCTACAGTACTCCTTCTTACTTTTCTACAGAACTCCTCCTTACTTTTCTACAGAACTCCTCCTTACTT
>WMED01020568.1:0-10836 GCA_019650415.1 Pipa parva
CTCCGATCAGTCTGCTTGCCCCTGTTTGTGTGTGTGTGGGGGGACTGATCTTCTGTCTGTGGCGCTGTCATCAAGAGGGACCTCCAGGGAGAGTCGGTATGGGTCCCCTGCTTCTGGAGTTTCTACACATGGCTGCCCGGTGCGTCTCACTCCTTCCGCTGTCGGGCCACGCCCCCTGCTCTCAAAACTACCATAATTCGTGTATAAGTCGATGGAACGCTTTAAATGGCTTTTTTTTACTCAAATTTTTTGACTTATACACGAGTATATACGGAAATCGCTTCACGTTATAATAGATGTTTGGTTTATCAGAACAGTCATTTTCATAATTCTAGGAGTCTTTTTAGGCTGCAGCCATAAAAAAAAATAAATCTCTCATTATTAAGTCTCCTCCCTATTTTTTATTTTCATTATTAGATGATGAGAAGATGTTGGTGGAGCCAGCCTGTGGTGCTGCCCTGGCTGTAGTTTACAGTGATGTGGTTGGAAAACTGAAGAGAGAAGGAAAGCTAAACCAAGACCTGTCCTCTGTAGTCATCATTGTTTGTGGAGGAAATAACATCACACTTACACAACTCTTCCAACTTAAAAAACAGCTGGGAATTCACTCAGAGAGCTCCTCCTAGAAGCTTTCCAACATGAACTATGATGGACAACTTAGAACTTCTAAATCATTAATAGTGGTATCTCCTACTTGCAGTGCTGCCAAAAGGGTGTATGGGGATTTATTAAGTATTCAGGCATTTCTACAAATCAAGGTAACAAAGTGACAGACAGTCAAATGTAGAATTATGCCTGTGCCATTCAGTTCACACCCATGAACTGCACATATGTAAACATGTGGGAGTAGTGTATCATGGTCTCATTTTTTTTGCCTCCATAAGATTTCTAATGACAACTGGCTGATGTGCATTCCTGGCTGACATGTAACACAGATGGGCTTTCAGAGCATTGGCCATATTAACTGATGATCTACTGGAGAAAGCAGAGTCAAGTTGGAAGTGGAAGCATTGGTTCCTGATGGCAGCCCTGCTCCCTTCAAATATCCTACATAACTGGTCTGTTGTAGTTGGCAAGCCTGATAAGACCTCAAATTACTGTTGTACAAAAGCATTTCAATTTATTTCTAAGTGAAGTATTTTTAATACATTACTAGACCTGTGGATAAAATATAGGCCACAAGTGTACCATACTGAGGTGCAGTGTTTGGTACTGCAGACATACAGCTTTATTGTTTATAGGAGACAAAACCAGAAGGTAGATAAAAATGGTTAAGTTGCCAACAGGTGCTGTTTAACTCTCAGGTAGAAAAAAGATAATTAAGTGTGTTACAGAGAGCAACTTCGTTCAGGACTCATTTGTTATGAAGCCTAAGATTTCCCATTCTGATAGGATCTGCCAATTGGCTATGAGGGTTTCATGAGGTAGTTGACCAGATTTTTTTCTGAGTATTATGATAAATTGCTCAGTATGGCATTATTGCTAATTACAAGGCATAAAACCATGTACACTACCTCAAAAGTGCAAAGATGAATGAAGGGGCAATCTTTGTTACAGAATCTAGCAGTACTTGATATACCAATACCATTAGAAGATTCAACACATGGTGCATTCAAATAACAAATGCATTCTGTTTTCATATTTGTTGTGTGTTCTGTACTTGTAAAAATATTTGTTATACTTTATTTTACTACTCTTTGTGACTTTAATACAACTGTTTAAGTAGAAAATGAAAAGTAGTGCTGTTCATTTATGGTCATCACAAATTTAAAAAAGCTATTTAAGTTTAAACATATTTTAAAAAAGAAGTTGGGATTCAGGCAAGATGGTACATCTGCATACTGTCCCCTTTTACTATAACAAGCAGTAAGAGAGCACGTTGTACTCAAATTAAAATTTCATCTGTAATAGAAAAACAATCAGTTGTTATTCAAGGCTCTTAAAAGAGTAAAAAACGCAGTCCATAACAACTTATGTGGCCCGCACAGAACTGTAGTGTGCACAGATATAATTAAATCAGTAAAAAGGGTCTGGTATCATTGAATGCATTTGCATTGTTATATTCAGTTTAGACAAGCTTCAACAAGATCTCACAGTTAAAATGCCTTATACAAGTAAACAATGCCCTTACTGCAATATATTATACAAACAATAACATTCATATAAAAGTTAGCTAGATGTTTTAATTGAAATCAAAGGATAACCTTGTTTTAAACACATTAATTTGAAGGACAGATTTTAACTGAAGCAAGGATATCTATGAATTTATTTGATATCTTATGTGATCACGGAAGATTTGATTGAGGAATCAGTCTATAAACATTTTACCCTGTTTGCTGCTAAACTTTCATTTTAAACTAGGATATTTCTAGATTAACACAAGTTAGTGTACTTTTAATATACCGTAAAACCATTTATAAAGCAAAAGCAAAACAGGCAATAAGAATATTATTGAACCAAAAGGACCAGACATTTTGTTCATATCCTGCAGTTAAAAAATGAAATACGAGTGGTGCCACAAGTCTCATTTCTGAAATATGTAATCTATATTATGAGGTCATACAGAATACTGCAGAATATCCACCACAAAGGAAAAGAGACAGATCCATCCACTTGTGAATCTTCAGTTACTATAGTTAGGCAGAAAAGAATGTAAAAAACATTTCTTGTCAAGGACTGTGCTTTATTCATGGACATATTGCACACTAACATGTTTAGCTGCTGGAATAACTGCTATTTTAAGCACAGGGCAAGGCTGAGGTGTAGGCGGCAGCCTAGGGCACTGCAGGGGAGGGGTACTATCTGGGCGCTCACCCCACTCCTTTCCCGTTTCTACCTACCTCCTCTGTGGCTGGCTCTGTCTGCTGTGGCGCTAGCCACTACAGAGTTCTCCCCCACTCCTCCAGCAATGATGTAACTTCTTGTGATTGACAGGAAATTGAATCATTGCTGGGGAAAGGAACGGTGTAGCACTCAGCTCTACAGCAGATAGAGCTGGCCACAAAGGAGACAGGGACAGGGGAAAGGAAGGGGGGGCAAGCACCAAGATACAAGTACTCCCCTCCTTCAGAGCGTAGGAAGGGGGCAGCACAGTGTGGGAAGGGGGTTGTGTCTGCAGTACAATGTGGGGAATGAGGGGTGTTGTGGGGCAGGTAGCTCAGGGGAAAGGAAAGCAGCAGGGGAAGGAAAGCAGCAGTAATGGACGCCTGCACTCTGCTAGTACTCCTATACAGAGGTGGTGATGATCTGATTCTAATCCTCTGAGCTCCCAGACAGAGCAGCGCACAAAGGATAAGAATAAGATCATCACTACTAGCCTACTAAGCGGTGCAGCAGGCTGAGATTCTGAGAGTGAGATTATGCAGGTGTGAGTGGGGTGGAATGTCAGTTATCAAGGACTGGGGGGGTGGGGGAAATTTCATTACTCAGCCTAGGGTGCAAAAAAACCTAGACCCAGCCCTGTTTAAGCATATTAGTTTTCAGGGTGCTAACTAACACTGCCAGGTTTGTGCAATACAGTCAGACCTATTCAGATCAACAAGCTGTGAGGGTTCAAGTGCATTACATTTATAGTGCATGCATTGACATAACACTATCTGACATGCAAAACACTGCAGTTTTCAGTACATTTTAACTGGTTACCTGGGACTATCACCCTCATTTACCCTTAGAACAGTGGTTCTTAACCTTGTTTGAGGTACCGAACCCACCAGTTTCATATGCACATTCACCAAACCCTTCTTTAGTGATAAATCCATTGACCTCCGTGGCGGAGGCTCCACCGAACCCCTGAGACCGACTCACCAAACCCCTAGGGTTCGATAGAACCCCAGTTAAGAACCACTGCCTTAGAAGTTGCAAAGCAATCTGATGATGACACTGCATTTTTGTGTTGCTATTTGACATATTTTTCCCTCAAAAATCATATCCTACAAATCACAATAGAATTATATTAGTCTTATGCCGAGTATTCATTTTTCTTTAAAATTTCCAATGTGCATAGGAAGACAGTCATCTGGAGTCGGGCCAAACAGTAATCCAAAAACATAAGTGCTTGAGAATCACGAACTGCAGTTCACATCCAAGTATTATTACACATATTTTATTAAACACATTTAGCAACATATACAAAATGGCCATTGCAAATCATTTTTGCTTCAAAAAAGTGAAATAGTCATCAACAATTGTCATTCACTCATTAAAAGTAAGTTATTGCTAATTTAACAGCTTTACAAGCAAAAGATGCAAAACTGCATAGAGAGAGTCCCCAAGAGCCAAGATGTTTGTTGCAGATGCTAATGCTTCTAAGTCTTTGGTAAGTGCTGTTTCCTCATTGAAGTACAATGCTGTAATGTTGCACACAGCAACAGAGTCTTAAACAATACAAAGTGCACAGGGTACATGGTTGGTAATTATGCTTACTGAGATTTAGTACATAGTATCTACATTAGTTTCTATAAACTTTGCTCCCAAGAAATTGGTTTTCCTCTCCCATCACCTGAAGGACAATATATATTGTATATATTATAAACATAGCACTGGCTGCAATCCTTGGTGTACTTAGACAGGTGTGGTTAACAGCAAAATTTGCACTGGATGCTCACTATAAACATTGTAGCAAATGACTTGTTTCCATTATCTGGGGAGGCAGCTCTGAAGCCTTCATTAACTGGGACCTGGTAGCAGCTGCCTTCCCTGGCTTTATGTTACATATGCCCCTAGTTACAAGCCTTCAGTTCCAAGTGCTGAAATAAGAGAAGTATAAAGGAGGCAGATTACTCGGAATCCAATGTAAACTGGTATCCAAAGTAGAAGACTATGAAAGAAAAAAGAAGATCCCTTTATCCCACAATTGTATAGCAGAAATTTGCTAATGTTTTAAAATAATACTCCGATTTTGCAAGTGTACAAAAGATTCCTTGACCTTAAAGCCATATATTATTACTTCCAGGACAAATCTGTAACTTCTCATCCTCTAAGTCTGCCAAACCTAGTATTTTAGAAACAGCAAAAACTCAAGTGTTCATAGTAAAACACAAAGCTTCTAGTACATTACATCACTAGAATGGATGGAGCAATAGCAACAAATTTAAAACAATCGCTCCTTTAAATTTTTAATCTGCCAAATCAATTTTTTTGTAATTCGATTGGTTTCTTACAGCAATAAGTGCAAAAAAAGTAAGGAGTCCATGATTATAACCTTACTATATGAACATGCTTAGTAATAAATCAATATGCTTTGCAGCACAGAGTTCATAAGCCCTAATACTGTAGGTTCACATATGCACTGTGAATGTCCTTCATCAACAACAGGTCCACAGCTCTGTAGAAGAGACTGCTCACAGGTGTTGCAGACCTATTTAAATGCTTTGCAAATCATTTCTTCTTATCATATCATCTTACATTTTGCAGATTTGCCAAACAAAAGGCTAAATGTTAAGATCAAGATTTAGAAAGTCGATTTACTTGGAATGGAGATCAAATTAAAGGTCAACAGTTAGTGCCTCCTTCTAAGTAAGCAGTTCTATGGAAAGAAAAGTCACTGGATATATTCCTCATTGCCAGCGAATGGTTATAGGGGAGAATTTCCATAAGTCTGGGTGACCCATGTGTGTAAGGTTGCTAAAAGGAGAAGTACTCCATTGAAAGGGTGGCACTTGATCCCATGTTGGGCCATTGACCACTATCATTTCATAGTCCTTAGCCATTTTATAAGATGTCACCTATGAAATAAATAAATGAGTTAATGTTTTAAACAGAAAACATTTATTAAATTTAAATCTAAAATAATTACATGAATTTAGCAAAAATAGGCTATTCCTCCTCTAAATCAGCTAATGCTTAAGTACAAACTAAGGTCCTCTATAATTCCTGAAACTTCTTCTAAGATGTTTCACCTCCCACAATGTGCTTGCAAACATACATTTGCTCCCTTAATGTGATCTCCTTTCTCACAAGCCCTCACTGACATTAATCTCCCTAGTTTCTGTTTTTTTTTTTCCAGTGTTTTCAACATTATAACAAATTGTAGCTCAGTTATTAACAACTAAACAATAACTAGTCACTACATCTCCTCCACTTCCAGTTGTCCTGGACAAATATCTTGTGACTCTACAAACCTTCATATCAGTGCCTCCATGCTGCCTTTGGCTCAAAGCTCTAAATGGGTAAGTGCCATTGGCTGGATTTAGGTCAGAACGAGCAGAGATGGCATTCTCCCCATTTTGTTTAGGGTTGCAGCTGTCACAGCGTGAAAGAGGGTCATTAAGGAAATCATTGTACCTGAAAAGTACAAAGAACTATAACATGGCAGCATGCAAGAAAAGGCAGTCACTGTTCTTGCTGAACATAAATAGTATGAAAAAAAACACACTTTAATTAGGACAATATAAAATAAAATTAATTAATTTAAAAAAAAAAAAAGAAAAAAAGAAAAGGGATTTTGGATTATATACCTGGCAAAACAAACAAACAAACAAAAAAAAGCATACAAATAAAAACCCAGCACCACATGACCTGTAACTGACATTAACAGCTATGTACACAAAAATCTGCAAGTTTTTCAGTCTCAGATATTCACAGTTGTCAACTGCACCTGGGAGAAATGACTATAATCATTACCAACTAAACTTAAGAGGCCTTCAGGTAAGCTACATTGATGCAGGCTTGGTGCCATTTAACATGTAGAATGCCATCCAGCCTCCTGTTGTAGTTATTTAAAAGTTGACATATTGCACCGCTTCTCCAATTTCATCCAATGGCAACTGGGAGCTCTTCTACTGAGGGAAAGTTGATATTGCAGATCTACCAATTATTTAAACCCTGTTGGAGACAATTGGAGGGGCTTCTTCCCTGCTTGGAAAAGTTGCAAGTCTTGCTGGGGGATCTTGAGGAAGTGTAGCACTATATACTGATAGATTTTTTTTGTTGTTGTTGTGAGTTGATTTTTGTGTTTGTTAGACACTCTGCCTTTCCATAGTGCATATTTGGCATGCAGATATACTTTAAACATTGCATTATTAGAAAGATCTAGACTCACCTCATAAGGTTCACCATTGACTTCATATCGTGCACCTTTGTGTGGTCCCTACGAAATATCTGAGCCCGAGGGCTTTTGTCATATGTAAACCAGTCCCCATACTTCTCCACTAGTGCCAGAGTACCACTAGCATTAAAAACCTCCTCAAAATACCTGCAAAAAATATCAAAAACAAAGCATGCAAGTCAAAAACAATTGCACACTGTAAAAATGTAATACTCGACTAAAGGTTTATAGAGTTAAATATTGCCTGTTCTTTAAAAAAAAAAATGTACATTTCTAAGTATGAAAAAAATAATTAATATTACTCAGTCAAAAAAATGAACAGGACATTTTGTGCTTCACTGACTAAAGGCCAAACAGTTGCATATAGCTCTGACTTCACATCCATATGCCACTTCCCCAAGTTCGTTTATTGAGCAAACTCAGAAGTGGTGAATACACGACTAAGATAGTCGCAAACATACGGAGCTCTTCACATCATTTTGTGCACGTGCCCAGGAACTTCTACTACTAAGTGGAGGAGTGTGTCGAAGGAGTGAATGCTAAGTGAACTGCTCCAAATGCACCTGGCAGCGCTTCGCATTCTATTTCTATCCAACTGACTACGCCATAAATTGCATCCGACAGTGGTCACCGCTTGTTTGACAGGACATACTGAGAAGTGAATCCACAACTATTTTGGCAATGAGACGCGAACTGTAGCGAGGCAAGTTTGACAGGTAAATTAATCCTTTAGTGAATGAGGCTCTTTGAGTTTGGATACAGGATCATTTGCTTACTTCTTTATTAGTAACACAACAGTCCATCTCATTCTGTGACTGATCTGTGATAATTGTTCACTTTGGAAGAGAAAAAGATTCAGGCTATGGTGTCAAACAAAACCTTTGTGTTCAATAGTGCAGCTTGGCAAGCTTATAAGCACAGAACATATCACAAGAGAACAGTATGGAAGCAGAAAATGGTATATTTATAGCACTTTCCAGTGAAATAGTTGCACCACTCACAGTCTGCAGACCTAGCTGAAGGGATTAGCAGTAAAACACCTCTGGCAAGATTTTAGTGTGGAATGACGAGTCCACAGATGAAAACAAATGGGGTCCTCCAAAAGGTGGCCAGCAACCTAGTTAAACAACAGGCAACGGAAGGGCCTCCTCTGCCAACAAAGCTCCAAGTTTAAAGTGCACCAGTCACCTCAAAACCCCAGTACTAATTTAGGTTGTACTAATGAAATAAACGTTTTGTAAATATATATATGTATTTTAAAATATGTACCTTTAACAGCATTTCTCTCTGTCATCTTCCCTGTCTGCCCGACTTTTCTTTCCTGAGTCGGGTTGGGCAGGGCTAAATGATGATTACCATTATAGCTCCTCCAATCAGATCCTTGCTAGATCGTGATTTAAGGGATCTGATTGGAAGAACTATAATGTCAATCATCATTTAGCCCCGCCCAACCAAAGAAAGAAAATGCAGGCTGACAGGGAAGATGACAGAGAAATGCTGTATAAAAGGTACTTTCTTTACATTTAAACACAATTTTATCCTCACTTTATAAATAACCGATTAAATATGAAGAAGAAACCTACGGTAAATTGTAACTGGCCCAGTATCCAGCCTGGTAAAGTAAATCTGATTTATCAGCTACAACCACCATACCACTGAAATAGAGAAGAGAAACTGTTAGAGGCCAAACTTTACTCACTTATATACACATAGAAATGGTATTAAACTTAAATATGTCACAAAAAAAAAAAAAAATTTGTTAGCAAACCTGGTAAAATGTGCCCCTAAATGACAGAATCCTAATAACCAGTAGGATTTTAACTGTATTAGCACATACTGTGTTAAAGAAGAAATAATACTCATTGAGACAAGGAGTGATTCTTTTTGGGGCATGCTATATTATACTTATTGATCACCTCCTTCGCTCCAGTGTTGGCTCTCATTAGGTCTACTTTAATGTAATACTGTGGCTCAGAAATAGTTGTTGGACAGCAACAAGTAATTGAGGAACGTGTTCTGCTGCTCCAGGCAATAGAGCTCAGACTCATTATGACTGATCTGACTGCCTACAACTCTTGATTTGGATGTGTGGAAACTTATTGATAACAATTTACAAATATATTTATAGTATTCAAATAATAGTAAGTAATCTCTTAAACATGCAACATTTTAATTTACAAACACATATTAGAATTACATAAAAGACTTACGGAATTTGCTCAAGGATAGTTAGGAGGCCAATAGGAACATCTGTCTGTCCAACACGGAATTTGTTGTAATTCACGATCATCCACTGGTTATTGTAACTGAGGAATACAGTGGGCAAAAAAAAAAAAAAAAGTTAACTTCACCCAAAATGCTCTCTTGTTTGTTTGCGCATCATGTTTATTTTATTTTAACCAGCAAAGCAATGACTGCCGAATGATTTTAGGTAAGCTCTACATTTACAGAAACGTCACTTACGTTCCACTATTGTACTTTTTAAAGATGGAGGCCCACTCTTCTCCTCCTGTTGCCAATCTGTTTGCTACAATATTTCGGAGCCATTCCAAGACTGAACCCTGTGGCTGGACATACTTCCAGAGATCATCATTACTGTTTCCAATGGTTGTTTCCAGTGTCACCTGTAAAAGAGAACGGATAGAAGACACTCCTGGGTATAGTAATGGTAATGTAATGCTTCCCTGGAATTTATTTATTGGAGTAAGAGTCATGGAGGTCATGTCAGCATGAGCTGTTGCAAGACCTGGGCTGTCCAGCTTTAGGTTCTCTGAATGAATTGGCAGAACTGTGCTAAGGGTGTTACATTTGTCAGTGAAAAAAAAGTGCAGTGCCTTTAAAATAAATGCAACCAATTATTAACCTGGCATAAAAATGTACTAGTAACAGGTCAACTGACCTTCTTGCCAATTCTGTACATTCCTACTGGCTCAGATCGAAGGGCAATTTACTGGCACATGCCTTATGGAGATTTAGCACTGTCTCTGGGTAGACCTAATTTCCTTTGGGTAAGACTGGATATTGAAACCAGGGAGTGTATAAGCACAAAGCACTTGTTAGATTATGCCTAATATATGTGTTATCTGTCTAAACATACATATACACTACTTTATGGGTAATGTAGCTAAAACATTTTGCTGTGGCTCAGGAAATACTACACTAATCTGCTTTCAGTATTCAAAGCAGGTACTCTCCACTTGCTAATGGACGCGCCACATAGTTTTTGTAATTGTACTTTTTTATTTTTGTTAACAGTTTTCCCATAAACGCTTTAATTTTCTGACACCTCTTTGGAAGACAAAGCTACGCAAATATAGTCATACCAGTTGTGTGAGCTATATGTAGTGTAAGAGACTCACCAGCCCACTGCTCAGCACGTAGAAATCATCTCCAGAGAATATGGTACCAGGATAAGAAGAAAATGTCTGAATCCAGCCAGGCACAGTGGCACTACCTGAAAAGATACACAGAAATCACTGTTGTGGAAAAAAAAAAACACAGAACGTTACATTTTTTACATTTCATTCTCAGCAAATAAGAACTTTGTTATTTCCTTCCTTGGGCTCTCTTTAAGAACACCTGGTTCTTGTTTTGAATTCTCATTAGGTTTTCTTAATAAAAACCCAAACAAAATGATTTGCATACATTCAATTAACAATTACAATGCATCTATAGAGATGGGCGTGACTGCAGGGGGTAGCTGCTGCTAGGCCCAGGGCACCCTACCGTAGGAGGCTTCTCTAGTTGTGCTTGGTCAGTAAATTTCTTTATACAACTAGAAAGGTTATATT
>WMED01020569.1:0-12128 GCA_019650415.1 Pipa parva
GGGGCGCCCAAGGGGTGGTTCGCCCAGGGCGCAAATCTAGCCAGGACCGGCCCTGGTATATTTATTTATAAAGCGCCACAAGGTTATGAAGAGCTGTACAATTTAGTTATAATAAAGACAAGGGAAACTTGAATAACAAAGAACAAGTGAAGTAAATTACAAGCATATAAACAAGAAGATACATCACTCTAAGGGCGAAATTCACCATTGAGCGAAGTGAGCTCCGAATCCTTCGGCTCACTTCACCCATGGTGTTATGCGCTCGCTGATGTCCTGCACACGCTTTAAAGGGATTCCAGTCTCGACGAAACCAAAAGAGTTGCCTCGCCAAGACTGGAATCCCTTTAAAGCGCTCGCTGATGTCCGCGTGCAGGACATCAGCGAGCGCATAACACCACGTGCGAAGTGAGGCGAAGGATTCAGAGCTCACTTTGCTCAATGGTGAATTCCCCCCTAAGTGCCAGGCCATGATTGAAACATGAGGATGGTCCCTGCTCCATAGAGCTTACAATCTAAATAGGAGGAAAACTTAGATAAACAGACAGGAGGGTAACAAGAGCAGTAACATAAAGTGTCAGTTTATTAGGCTATAGGTGCCAATTAAATAAGATAATAAATAAAAAAAATACATTTGAATAAATAGCTGCTTAAATATAAAATATAGACATGAAAACCAGTGCTAGTGCTCCAAGAGCATAAACATGGCACTGCTTTACCTTCTCAGTCTTAATACACTTCTTTTTCTCACTTACAGAATTTAATATGCCAATGAGTAAGAAAGGGTACACTGAAAATCCCAGGATCCCCTGTGACTATTTATTCATTGCAACACTGTTACATATTGCAGATGTGTCGTAAGCTTTGTGCTCTTTTCAATTTCTCACATTAATAAAGGGGTGGTTAATTATCACTGATGAGTTTACATTAAAATTAGCTTAATTTTCAAATGCCTTTGAGGCTAATTTACATGCACAACACAACGTCTTTAGTCTTGCAGCATTGAAGAATGAATGAATTGATGAGCAATCATAGTGTATACCATTGTCCAAGGCCTAATGAAATTCATGCAATTCATATATACACATTCTGCATTAAGTTACAGCATGTTATGTAATTAACTTGAGAATTCCAGTAGCACATTTTTATTTTCTTTTACTGAAACCATATACTCTTTGTGTTGGGTGCACGTGTTTGTTTAGGCATGCAGGAATTCTTTTACTATGTTTAATTTTATTTTAGAATGACATAGATCAAAACAGCAATGCTCGACATATGTTTTACCAGTTACTGTATACTATCTGTACAGCTTTGTATTCAGAAAACATTTCTAAAGATACAATAACATCCTACATGTGGCAAACAATGCTAATGGATGCTTCTAACTTTGATAATATTTGTCTGCTATATGTTTTTATTTTTTTAGTTTAAAGGACACCTATAGTCAAAAAATAAAAAACAAGTGTTAAAATACTTACCTTATACTGAGCCGAGTGATTACAGTCACAGCATGAGCTGTAATTAGCCGGCACCTGATGCTTTCCCCCGACACTTTCAGCACAGTGCGCTGGCTGACACAGAAGCTAGCGCGCAGCTCCTTTTTCTCCTTCCCCGGCTTCATAAATCATCACGCTCATTGTGGGAAACATTCTCATTGGCCCCTCGCAATGAACGTGATGTTTAAGCCCTAAATCACCCAAGGTTTAACATTGTGGGAGGAGTTTTGCGCTGACTGGCAGTCACACAGCACTGTGAAGAAGCGTTGGGGGAAGCTTCAGGAGACGGCTAATTACAGCACAGCTCGTGCTGTGACTGTAATCAATCGGCTCAGTATAAGGTAAGTATTTTAACACCTGTTTTTTTATTTTTTTGACTTTAGTTCTCCATTAAGCATATTTAAAGTTCCCAGAATATTATTGGCAAATATATATACTTCTTTCATAATTTTAGATGGCTTTGAGTTTCAGAATACATTTTATGTTTGAACAAGAACTCAATTCTAAAATCCAGGCTATGCTTATGGAAAACCACATTTTCATATCTTTTCAGTTATATGTAACAAGATTATTGCATCATGTTAATGAAATAGTTAAGCAGCCACTATAATATTTAAAGGCTAAACATTTTTGAAAATTCTGTTTGTAAGTATATTTGTTTTTCTGGGCAGAGACAATAAATTCTTCTTCTATCTAGGAACATATGACCACACAGGTAAAGGGAGGGAGGGAGGGGAAAATTAGTAAAGTTCTTTGAATGTCAAAAGGAGGACAGTAAAACATTTGCTTTTAATGGAGGATCATAGAGTAGACTGGTGCATGGAAGCCTGTCCCCTTTGAGAAGAGAGGGAAAGGATTCTTTCAGTAGAATTTAATATGGACTGGAGTGGGGAAAGATGGAGGCAAGTAGGGCATTGTATAAATGTAAACAGGAAAAGATGAGGACGTGAATAAGAGTGTTAGTAGTTGTCTACGAGTGAAAGGGATGGATCTTGACTATCGTATAGAAGAAAAATGTAACAGTGTTTAGCAGTATTACCAATGCGAGACTAGTGACAAAAGTTATCCCAAGGCAACTTGCTGAAGTAATAAGTTTAATGATGACATCATTAATTGGAATGGGAAATGTGGGAAGAGGGCCGCTTCTGGTTTATTTTGAGAAGGCCCAGGACTGAGGAAACTGCTAAGAGATGAATATTTGAGTTTGGATTTCAGGTGTTTGTGCAAGTATGGATAAGTAAATTTGGGTATCATCTGCATACAAGAGATACTGAATACGGATTAACATCATACAAAGAAATGTACAGAGAGTATACAGGAGAGTATATAGAGAGAACAGGAGAGGACCAAGGACAGATACTTGAGGTACCCCCACAGAAAGTGGAAAAGGTATCATTAACATAGGAGAGAATAGAAAACTAGATTATTATTTATTCTTAAACAGCGCTACTATTTTATGCAGCACTTTACAGAGATTCATCGTTCACTTCAGTCCCTGCTCCATGGAGCTTACAATCTAGTTTCCCTATTTTTGTCACACACACGTATGTTTTTGGATTGTGTAAGAAAACTGGACTGCCTGGAGGAAACCCACGCATGTGCAGGGAGAACATACAAACTCTATGCAGATGAAGTCCAGGGTGGAATTGAGCTCAGGACCTCAGTGCTGCAAGGTGTCAGTGCTAACCACTGAGCCACCGCACTGCCCATTTTAGCTTGTAAAATGAAGAAAAAATGGATAACTATGTGCACTGCACAGAAATATTCCTATGTTTTTCATGACTGTAGAAACTCATTCATTAAATAATAAAAAATAAAACAGGACAAAGCTGCAATAAAAATACCAGATATGTAATGGCCCTACTCGGACCATTCTTTCACTGTTATTTCTCTTCTGTGTTGTGATTATCTTTACATATATTTTAGAACATTCTTATTATGAATCTGTATATGGTCTTGTGATATCCTTAAAAATATATATTAGAACACATATATTTGAGAAACCGGAAATCACAGCGTTGCGCGTAGTTGTTAGCTTTAATTATGTTTTTCTGTTTCTTTTTTTAATTTGTCTTTCTTTTTGCTTCCTCTTTAATGTAGTCTGGATTGTAGATGTCGATTATTACCAGCCTAACAGGTGCAGTCATTTTACATGATTTCATTGGATAAAAATCAGACATATTGTATATCAGAGCTCAAATGCATATGTTGACTGCATTCCTGAGTATGTTAAAACTTCATCCAAGGCTCTGTGAAGCCAACTTCGATTGGCTCAGATGAGCTGATTGATACCTCTAACATGTTACTCATTTGCTAGTTGGAAACCTAGAGAGCTGCTGCCCAAATGAAGGATAGTTTGTACCACTAAACATACACCTGAACTCTACCAGTTTACATATCAGTGTGAGCACAGAATATTGATAGAAAATGAATGATAACCAGATACAAATGCAGGATTGCACATTGCTGTTTTATGAAGATTATTCCATTCATTTAACACCACAGGTGAAAAGCATCAACATTTCAGTGTTGAAACTACTGTAGTAAATGGAGTAATCTCCACAAAACAGTAGTGTGTTGTCCTGCTTTCTTTCCTGGTTATTCTACACGTGTTGGCACTGGTTATTCTACACATGTTGGCACTGGTTATTCTACACATGTTGGCACTGGTAATTCTACACATGTTGGTGCTGGTTATTCTACAAATGTTGGATCTGATAATTCTACAAATCTTGGCACTGGTTATTCTACACATGTTGGCGCTGGTTATTCTACACATGTTGGCCCTGGTTATTCTACACATGTTGGATCTGGTTATTCTACACATGTTGGCGCTGGTTATTTTGCATATGTTGGATCTGGTTATTTTACACATGTTGGATCTGGTTATTTTACACATGTTGGCGCTGGTTATTCTACACATGTTGGTGCTGGTTATTCTACACATGTTGGCGCTGGTTATTCTACACATGTTGGCGCTGGTTATTCTACACATGTTGGCGCTGGTTATTCTACACATGTTGGCACTGGTTATTCTACACATGCTGGATATGGTTATTCTGCATATATTGGCGCTGGTTATTCTACACATGCTGCATCTGGTTATTCTGCATATATTGGCGCTGGTTATTCTACACATGTTGGATCTGGTTATTCTGCATATATTGGCGCTGGTTATTCTTCACATGTTGGCGCTGGTTATTCTACACATGTTGGTGCTAGTTATTCTACACATGTTGGATCTGGTTATTCTACACATGTTGGCGCTGGTTATTCTACACATGTTGGCGCTGGTTATTCTACACATGTTGAATCTGGTTATTCTACACATGTTGGCGCTGGTTATTCTACAGATGTTGGCGCTGGTTATTCTACACATGTTGGCGCTGGTTATTCTACACATGTTGGATCTGGTTATTCTACACATGTTGGCACTGGTTATTCTACACATGTTGGTGCCCAACACTAGGGATATTTACATCTGCCTTTTAGCCTACTTTAAATGGTAAATTTGCTGCAGGAGCTGATACAATTGAATAAAATGAATGATACCAGTAACAGACAAACTGGAAAGTGTCTGAGACAGTTATTGCTTCTACATGTAGCAATAATTCATTTCTAATATTACTGGACCTCTGATAGGTTAACAAACAGCACAGTAATACGTGATTGTGTGTATATGAAAGCCCAGTCACACAAGAGCTCTGATAGGGTTAATGATTCATATCATCCGCACAAAGTATTGAAATAAAGAATGGAATGAATTAAAGCCTTAAAGCAATTTGTCATTAATTGCTGTGACTAGATTTTCACGTAACAGAGATATAATGTAACATTAAAATATGGGCAAAAATCCAGTTTTAAGAAAATATGTGAAAAAGTATAATTTTTCTATAATGCCTTTAGAGGTTCACTAACATTTACAGGGTAGTTTTAATAACAGGGGCCATCTTTTTTGATATCTAGTTAACAATAGCAACCAATCAGATTTTAGTATTTACTGGTATCTGTGGACTAGAATTGTAAAAGCAAACTTGTGATTGGTTGTCCTGGGTTGTTGAATTCCCCTATTAGTTTTGGATTATTGTTGAGCAACTATAACCTAAGCTTGTCATTACGATTATTCATTCTTTTTAATTTTCAATAGTCGGATTTGTAACCAAACCCACAATGCAGCTAGTGTTTAGTTTTTGGTAGTGTCTGACTGCAATGCAGAAAAAGTTTACTGCTTTAGTATGTAATGAAATGAAATCCAGTGTCTTAGGCATATTAGGGAAAATGCATCTTTTGTATAGTCCATATCCTGCAATAAGGCACTGATTGATAATAGGGAATTTCACAGTAGCTTTAACGTGCACTGAATATTTGAGTTGGCAAATATGCCGTTTGCTTTTTATTGATGAATGCTGTTGATAAATCCTTGTTTACATCCAGAACACTGTTACAATGCAATGGATAGCGCATTTGTACACTGGGTAACACTATCACTGCAAAGCTGGAAACAGAAATATCAGCTTGGCTAGATATGTGCGGAAAATATTATACATTTAATATGACTCCAATCTGATGGTACGCGTAATGCTATGGGACTGGAACAAAATCAGGGCGCTTCATCTATAATATAAATAATACAAGAGACAATATTCCCCTTTTTCTAACTTTTACCTCCTACTGAGCTGAAGTTTTTGGCAAATTGATCAAAAATGACCAAACTGGTAAGAAGCATCATCCTTGGGCAGGTCACCCCAAGATACAACTGATTTATTGGAATCGTATTGCAGAAAATTGTGTTATCTGTAAGGAAAGAAGAGAATTTATACAAAATTAAATTTACCTTAAATAAAAATATTTTAAAAAAAGAAGACTACTCCTTGTTACAAAGCAGTGTTTGTATTATTTGTTTTTTGATTCTTGTTATTTGATAAATTATAAATAAATAATGCCATTCTCTATTGAGACTCTAGTGTGATGGTCCAGAGGCAGGAAACCATCATGCTTAATTAATAGAAAACACATTAGGCCTCACATACAAGTAGTAGAAGTCTTCTCTGTTTTATTCTTTCTTAATAGCACCCAAATGACCTTCATTTTATTCATATGGTCAACCATTTTCTAGGATTTTTTTTAGCCAGCATAGCTATAAAATAGTTTATATTGTACAGCTGCAGTTCTACCCCTGTTTGTTGTAGTATGAGCTGGAGTTAAAATATCATTTCTGGCACACATTCCTGGCTTGGCAGCAAGTTACCCAGCTCACCCTGAGGGGACATCCACTGCAAGGCATATGAAAATGTGCCACAAGCTGCTGCAACATAGACTAAGAGCCACTTCTTAACCGCGAGCTATTGGCTGAGGATCTGTGAAAGGGTTAACACAGAACAAGGATGGGTCAGTACAGCCGCAGGAAAATAAACAGTCCGCTTTGGTATGGTGTAGAAATTACAATTTGCATCTGTTGCTGGTTTAGTCCGTTTTCGTTTACATTACATTCTAGTAAGATATTGCTCTTAAATTTATGAAAAAAAACACAATTCTATTTTTTTTCTTTTTAGGTTAAATCATTTTTTTTAAATTACATCTGCTCATATCATATGTTAGAGGAACTGCTCTTATGAGGTCTCCAGAATGCTAAACAGTTGATTCAACCAACTAGCAGGTTACATTGTGGTCCATCATGATTGGTGAACCGGAGCTCTTATCTGGTTTAGATTTGTAGTTGTTAGAGACTGAAGACCATGAATGTGACATCCATGATTTACAGGGTTATATAGATTTATGGAAATGCCATTCTAAGCTAGTATAAAAAGCCGGGTCTCTGTTGCACACCGTACTTCAATCACAGGAGACTTTTGTAATTAACAAGCAGTTTATTCTTCTCTTTAACCAGTGAAAGGAGATTATCCTTCAATAGAGTGCTTCATACTTGAAATACAGTTTTTCATAGATCAGGAGCTATGTGCTTCAAATAGACTTGTAATTGATCCAGTAGTAACCCTTTCTGGATGCAGGTCACTTTGAAGGATATTGAACATATCTCATAAATATTCAGTGGTGCATGAAATTGTGACATATGCCTGTTAAAGTTTCATCTAATTGGATATATTTGTTATTTGCCTCCTATCTTGGTGATGGCAGTTCTAATCAAAACACTGTAATATATCCATGTATTAATTTGAAAGTAACTGATGACGGGTATATCCTTGTTTTTAAGAAGGCACATTTACTCTTAAATCATTTAGACAATAAATATTATTAAATCCATAAATTCCTCTAGCAAAAGAGGGTTCACTTCATTCAGCAACTTTTTTGGAAGAAAAGAAAAGTTACATTTCTAAGTTTTTTTTAGAAAGAAATGTATGTGTCACAGTGTATAGAATATCAAATCATCAAATGTTAATGTAGTTGTGAAAACAAAATCAACCTTTTTTTATTAAGGAACATGCTTATTATTGTTATGGATTTAAATGTGTATCACAACAATTTGGGTTTTGTCAGTCCTTTCGGACTCATATATCCTATCATTTTTTTCCTGCAGTTAACACAGGAGATGGGATCGACTACAGTCAGCAAAAGCGGGAAAACATTGGAGACCTAATTCAAGAGACCCTGGAAGCCTTTGAGCGTCATGGAGGAGAAGATGCTTTTATAAACATCAAATACATGGTCCCCACCTATGAATCCTGCATGCTTAACTAATAAAAAAAAAGTCGTTGAATCCTTGTATCCAGACTTGTTTCTGCTTTGGAAAGCACATTCCTCTTTGGAACCAATATATTTTGTTATTTATGATTTTTTTTGTTTTTGTTCACAGCTACTAATATAGGAACTTCAGGGTCATTTGTCTGTTAGTACTATTGTGAACAAGCTATCGAATACATAAACAGTGCCTGTTTCTTCAATTACAATGGTGTACTGTGCTTTTTTGTACCGTGAAAGAATAGTCTCTTTATAGCCTAACTGACTGAAATAGGAGTCAGAGCTAAGCCTTCACTGGAACAGACAATAAAACTATAATTTTCATATGCAGTTCAGCAATTGCTGTTCTGTGTTCGCTTACCCTTTGGTGATGTCAGAGGTTTTAATGAGGGTTTGCTCTGACTGCTTAATAGGTGTTTGTCATGGAATAAAACACCAGTTCAGCTGTGACTTCTTTGCAGCTGTGCAGTATAATGTGTTCATAATAAGCCATTTCATGTATATATTAAATACCTTAAACACCACAGGAAATGTACCCAGATAATACAGAAAGCCACATCTGACATCTTCATATTGATGCTTTTTGAAGTTAGTTTCCAATCTCAATACATTATAAATTATATTGTAAAAACTATATACTGGGGATATAAACATATTGTGGGGAACTAGTCGAATGATTGAGGAGCGGGTAGCAAGCCCCAAGTATAGCAGCAACCGTCCCTTTAACACCCAAGCAGTCAAGCAACTAATGTAAAGTATGGCCACCTTTCCATAGAAAAATCCGATTGAAAAACTCAATTGAAAAGTTTCTTTCAGTAAAAATTGATTGAAAGATGTCGACCAATTTTTACCAATCAAACAGCCATGATCTCTCTGGATAAACTCGAAAAGGTCGATTTAACTTTCGTCCTTAATGTTGAAAAAAATAAAAGAAAATAAACAGTTATTTTACTCACAACACTGGTAACAATGCTCTGTTTTCTTCTTAGCAGAGTCTGATACTGGAAACAGCAGTCTTTATCCAGCAGCAGCCTTTTTCTCACTCCACATAACCACAGCAGCACATTATAGGACCACAGCAATACGACAGGAACCCAGCAGCACAACATAGGACCCCAGCAATACTATTGAAACCCAGCAGCACAACATAGGAACCCAGCAGTGCCACAGGAACCCAGCAGCACAGCATAGAAACCCAGCAGCACAGCATAGAAACCCCAGCAATACCATAGGAACTCAGCAGTGCCATAGGAACCCAGCAGTGCCATAGAAACCCAGCAGCACAACATAGGAACCCAGCAGCACAGCATAGGAACCCCAGCAATACCATAGGAACCCAGCAGCACAGCAAATGAACCCCAGCAATACTATAGGAACCCAGCAGCACAGCATAGGAACCCCAGTAATACCACAGGAACCCAGCAGCACAGCATAGGAACCCAGCAGCATGGCACAGGAACTGAGCAATACCAAGAAATACAGGGAATAAAGAAGCCTTAGTCCTGACCTCAGGACCCTGACTGAGTGCAGGATGTCCACCTCACTCTCTAGGGGTTACCCCTTCGCTTACTCACAACTTACTGTCACAACTTTGGGCTGTCATTCTCCTAGCATCTACACTAGTACTCACTACTGTGCCCTATAACATTAACTAACACTACACTGGCACTACTGCGCCCTATAACATTAACTAACTCTTCGCTTATCTCTAATCTAGGGACAGTCTTTTTCTACAGGATTCTCTCCTGTAACATCCTCCTTAGGCCGTCTACCCCAGGAATATCTTCACTCTCTCAAGACCACAGCTACAACAATAGCTCTGCAGGACAACCTTGCCCTAGGGCACACCTAGAGGTCTCCTACCCCAGGTACCCTTTAACTCACAGCAATATGTCTCACTGGGTGGAACCTCTCCTCTAGCAAGCAGAAATCAGTTTTTAGCTAAGCCACTGACAAAATTATGATATATAGGTGACTTTCAAAGATTGTTAGATTGGTGAAAAGACCCACAGAAGTCGGTATCACATTAAAACTTCTATTTTAGACATTTGTAATGCAAAAAAAAAAATAGCTAGATTTGCCTTGTCATCCCTTTAAAAATAAATACATTTAAAATATTGGCAAGGCTACATCCATGTCAGCATTTATTGGAATGAATATATTTTTAAACTGTTTCTAGTTAAAATGGTGCTTTGGAGAAGATACGTTTGAGCTTTTCTACTACTCCATAAATGTCAGCATTACTGCATGTTTAACCATTTCCTATCCTGTGTCCCCTAGAGGGGGACGTTCCAAAAATTCCATTCCAATCCTTGGTCCTCTGGCAGGGGACATCAATATTACAGACGTATTTCAGACGTATTATTTCCTGCTAATTTCTTTGATAAAATTCACTGATATTGTATGAAACGTCTAATTTCACAATTTTCGCCCAAAACATTAGGATTTCAATGGGCTGAACAGGAAATTTAATTGGATAGGAAAAGGTTAAAAAAGATTCTAGTACAAATGTGGAACCTGGTCCTGTAATGGCAGCCTGGCTAAAGAGTATATTTCCACTTGCAAAAAGTAGACACAGAAAACTACTCATTTAGCTTCTCCTCATACGTATAGTTCCCACATCTGTCTACTCAGTTTGTCTCAATGTTTTCTTTTTGCCTTATGTGATAGCCTGCCCTAGTTCCCTCCAGAGCCACCACTTGGCACTGAACTTTCCAGGGGATATCAGTGTTGGAACAAGGATTTGTCTTCCTAGTTCTCTAATTAAACGAAGCAGTAGAAGTGGGCAGAAGGATGCAGAGGTGGTGGGAATTGAAGAACTGATCAGGTTCCAGGTAGGAAAGTATTTCTAGTGGAAAGTGAGTACCACTTGGTCACCCACTCATGAGGAAGCCTGTATATTAGTGAGCTGTGTCTATTTCCTGCTTTCCTGCTCTACTACTTCTCATTTTGTTTTAGGCTTGTTTTTGAACCTGTTGGGTCATTCTGGGCTCTATTGTATTGACTCTTGGCAGCCCTGCTCTTGTGTATTATACATAAAATGAAAATGTAGATTTGCACCCTCTGTCTGGAGCCACAAATCCAAGCTGTAATGTCAGATTCTAAGGCAATTTATATTTAAAAGTCTTAAAAGGAAAGGCATAGGATTAAAGTTTATCCTGTGTTTATTTTGCTTTAGTAACCCGCCTGGTGCAAAATAGCATGGAATGGGGCAAACAAAAGTAGAACACTGTATTCAAGGAAGAAAAGGGATACATCTCATAAATGTACGTTAAGTAGAGATGAAGCTATACAAGATAAGAAGTTATGTAAAAAATGTATTAAGGGAGCTGCTGGACCATCTTAAGAGCATAATGAAATTCGGAGGAATATTACACAGACTGTAGTAGAAAGACTCAGAAAAAATCAGACCTCTTAAGAGAATGAAAAGGTCAGACAGCCTTGTTTGATCGTGAGTATTGTCTGAGACAGATGAAGAACGATACCTAATATCAGGATCAGAAAATACTGAAGATTTGGAGGCTGAATTGCTACATTTGTTTGATTTTACACTTGTGGATGAATACATTAGTTAAAGTGGAGAGAAAAGGGATTATTCGCTAAAGTCTGAACGCTTGCAGGGAGGTGTGAATTCTTATCCAATTGCTACTTTTCCTCAAATGCGTATTCATCACACTGAGTTGGAGTGCATGGGGGTGCTGATTGCAGGTGACTATACTCAAAAGACAAAAAGATTATAGCGACAATAGTGGTGACCAAAATATGACAAACTGGTGACAATGTCCTTCCTTATATTCAGGTTTGCCTATTAATAATATTTTGTCATTAATTGAAGAACGATACCATTAGAGTGACATTTTCTTCTGTAAACGGAGCCTCGAAAGCTTGCATTTACCATCTATTCAGTTAGCCAATAAAAGGTATCACCTCTACTCTACT
>WMED01020571.1:0-12128 GCA_019650415.1 Pipa parva
TCATTGCTATCTGTATTAGATTGCCCTGCCTCCGGAGCAGAGAGTGACAGCATCTGGAGGTGGAGCAATGTAATACTGATAGCGATGAATACAATCAGTGCAATCTTAGCTCAATTTGACACTCCGGATCAGTAAGTAGAGCCGGAGGCAGAGGAGGCTTACCATGACAGCACGTGTCAGCCAAAAAGACCCGGCGTGTCAGTGGTGACACGCGTGTCATAGGTTAGCCATCACGGGTCTATGGGGATGGATATAGATATCAATATCGATATAGATATCCATGTGTATATCGATAAGTTACACTTAAAACATAACTCCTGACTACAGCCCCATTGAAAGTAATGGATAACGCCACCCAGAGAGTGGCGATATGTTAAGCAACAGAAATAGCCAAAAAAAAAAACCCAAACACTTATCTTAGTAAATAATGCAGAACAGTGTTAAATCAGGTGATATTGATACACAGAGATATCCACTGCGATAATGCCTTCCAGTGCTTTGATAAATAGGCGATACTATCGATATCACTAAATCCAGAGCTAACCAAATTCGTTTTTATAGGGATAACCAATTCGACTTTAGTAAATGTGCCCCATAATGTGTTGGGCCTCAATGTGTCCAAACCTGGAAGTTCACTTTAATATTAGCAGGGTGGATTTCCTGGCAATAGTTACATATAGCGATGATCATTGTGCTGAATGTAGTCACAAGCTCGGTTGTCCATGGCAAGGGGCTGACCCCTACAAACTGAATCCCCACTCCCCAGGATACTGAAGGAATTATACAGCAGTGCTGAAGGAGTTATGAAGCAAATAAAATCATAGTTGGAGATTCAGCAATAACGAGGGGCATATTCATCAAAATAAAAATTCAACAGGGGTAGGAAATTTGTGTCACTTTGTGTTGCTTCTCTCCCACAGATGCAAAATTGCTACTCCTTATTCACTAAGCAGTGGATTTCCCTTAAAGACAAAGGGAACAGTATTCCACGTGCAGTGAGGCGTAGTCAGTTGAACAGTAGCACAAGGGGACACAAACCAAAGTCATGTCATTTTCAAAAATAACATTTGAGGAACAACAGCAAAACCATGTTTTGTTTTTTTTCCAGTGCTCCTGGTCCTTTAAGAATTTTTTTAAAAATGCAGGCACACGAAGAATGCTAATTTGATTAGTAAAATGATTTGTATTAGTTACACAGTAGAGTGTGGTCTATTGACTGGGAAATGAACAGAGGAAAGTGAAGGTACGTCCACTGGGACTTTAGTACATGTGATCTCCATATAAATGTAAAGTGCATTATGTCTACAGATGCTGCACTGTGCACAGGGTGGGATTTTCCTATAGGCAGAAGAGGCACGTGCCTATAGGCACCTCGGTCAGAAGGGCGCCTCACTCCTAGTCAGTGACATAGGCAGGGGGAATCAAGGGAATTCATTCTAATTGGAACATATTTTTAATAGTCAGATGTTGATTCTGATCATTATTATTTAGCTTTTATTATAATACAAGTCACAAAGCTCTTCAGTTCACTAAATAATTTAGTCTGCGTTTATTTTTACAGAAAGGCGTGGTCAGTTTGTATGTGTGGCCTACGGTGCCAAATATTGTGTGCCTATAAGCTCTTGAGATGCTCTGCTCTGACCGTGCAGTACATGAAAATTCTAGTCACTGTTTATAATAATGTTTCTGTAAATATGATTACTCATAAGAATAATAAAGTCTTATTTAACAAGCTGCTGTAAAAACTAAGAACACGCAACAAGGACTGCAATACCAAGAACATTCTGTTACCTGACTAATGTACAGCTCTCTGAACCCACTGTGTAAGCATGATTGACTTGAACATCTGATAAAAGGCAACTGTCCATCACATGTCAGCCTTGCTCATCAAACAAAAATAATCCTCGCTTTAAACATGTTCTTATAATGTTTGTGTAAAGCCGCTATCCAAACAAAAGCAGTGCTCGTCCCAAAAATAACACAGGAGTGTCCAATTGTAGATTCAACATCTTTTTTCTTAGTTAAGACCTCCAGGGTGTGATCATCTCCAGCTACTTTTCTATAATAATGCTAGAAATTCACATTGGAAAAATTGTTACAACAGTTTTCCTAATTTCTAGAACAGTGATGCCAAACTTTTTCAGCCTGGGGACCATTTAGATTTGTGACACACGTGTCATGGGCCGCTTCAAAGTCGCGACAAATTTTAAAGTTACAACTGCGACAATTTTACATAGTAAAGTCACAACTGCGACAATATTCAAATTTTCTTTTCTCAAATAAAGTCTCCCCTGTACCTGTGTGCTAGCTTGTTGTGTGACGATAGTGAGGGACTGCTTGCACCTCTGCCCTCTTGTCTTTGCTGCGAAGCTCAGTATAATGCAACTATCTGCCTGCCTCTTGCTGCCGGAGCTCCTGGGATATGCAACTTTATTTAGGTAAAGCCGCATATCCCAGGAGCTCTGGCGGCATGAGACTTCTGGGAGGTGGGGTGATTGCCATATTATACTCAGCTCTGCATGAAAGATGAGCAGAACTGATGCGGGCTGGATAGCTATGCTTCGAGGGCCGGATATGGCCCGCGGGCCATAGGTTGCGCACCACTGTTCTAGAATAATAAAGAAAGGGAGCAAGGTTTCTGCTGCAAAATAGAGAAGCAAAGATACAATTTATTAAAGTGCCATTACATGTTTCGGGTGACAAACCCTTTCTCAAATTTAAATATTTTTATACCCCCTTTACTTTTGTTGACATTGGTAGGATTTTACTGACACCAAAATGTTGAACAAGTTTAAACATGCAACAAATGTTTTGAGCAATGTATAAAAACTTGAATGAGCTGCTGATATCCAAACAGCTATTTCTGCATTCATTTTCTCCACCTCACTTTTGTTAGAAAACCGTTACAGCATGTCACTGTTACAAATAAACTCATTACAAGTTACAATTGTGTCTCCTTAACAATCAACAAACAAAAATGACAAGAAACATAAAAAAATAAACACTACTGTGTAAGCAGCCATTCATTATCACAGTCTTCTCAATCACACACAGTTTAGGATAGGTGGTTTTCAGGATGAAGAATTCATTCAACACAAAAAAATCAACAGAAATGTTTTCAATGCCTTAAAAGGAAAATTATAATGTAGCTGTCTCATTTTCATGCTTGTTTTAAAAAAAACTTTCAGAAACAGGAAATCAAAACAGGATTTACAATTCTTTTTGCTATTTGTAGAAATCTATACCCCTGATTTAAGAAAATGGAATCTACAGAAATAATAAATACAATTCTGTTAATTCATAGGATTGTTTCAAAATACTGGCAAAAAAAGTTGCGCATTTTTTAAACACTATGAAGCATGAAACATGTCCTATTTAATAAAATGACAAACACATTAGGATGTCACAGAAAGAATCATGCCTTGTGTTGGCACATGCCAGATCTTGCCATCCTTTGGTCTGTTTACATACACTGTATATAGCAATACCTTTTATTTTAGTTACAGTATCCTGTGAGTTTCATAAGGGTATGGAAAATATTCCAAGCATAACAATTTAACATCACAATCTCTTTTTCATCTAAACATCATTAAACCTTTTCACTTAACAGTTAAGCCAAACATATCTAAGTGGCAAGAACATTATTTTACTATAAGAACTGAAGAATTACATTTTATCCAGCTGAAGATATATGCCCAACATTCAGAAACAAACGGGGATATTTCTACAAGTCTAAAAAATGTTATTGACCTGTTAACGCCAATGAAATATCAGCAGTACATCAATATCCTGTTTTCACCGATTTATACAGTCACTCCTTCAAATTTATTTTTCAAAAAATTGTTTGCCCGCTTTAAACTGGCAAGGATGCCACTGTAGAAACACCTTGTCTGTCATTGCACTTAAATACCCAGTAACACCACAAAGATTTTTTTTTTTAAATTCCATTTGGCTTCACATGGCAGTTAGTCAAATGCATTATTCCTAAAAAAGTTATCTTTGAAGTCAAATTCATGCATTTTGTTACTTTATGTCTGTATTTATGTTTACTGATAGCAACCATGTTGATTAAACAAACCCCGCCCAGTCCCATTTATTTTCTACGGGTCTCTTGGTAACACATTCATGAAATGCCCCAGTTTTAAAGCTAAACGTTAAACTTTCTAGACACTAATTAACATTTTTGTAAGTATAGATTGAATATAAAGTAATTGTAAAGATATTTGGTGCATATTTATTTTTGGTGCATGTTACCATACTTTTAAGGGGGTATTTTCAAGCTGTGTGGAAGAAACAAGCAATAAAGCTTTTTAAATAGTTTGAAACATGGAAAAGTGCAGAAATGTTGGCGCTTTGCCATCATTCGACAATTTTGACCTTATAAAAACCATCGGCCTTGGGTCAAAATTCTCTTCAGTGCATTTCTACTTTTATTAAATATATGCAGCTGCCACTTTAATTAAACTGGACCTGTACCATCCACTTAAAAATACTTTACATTTGAAATAATAATCCAGGTGAGATGTGATTGGAGAAGTCATGTTCTAACATCCCATGTTGCTTTGTTGCTATGACAAGGGGAAGTACCTTTAGTAAACTTCAGTTCTAAGTTAAATTCTTTTAGTATTTAGCTCACACTTGCCTGTTGCTTCCTGAAAAAACATTTTTAAAGTGGATCTGACAAGACAGTGGGAAAAGTTAGCGAAATACTCTGAATACAAATGAACTTCCACTTCTCTGTATACCACATTTGTATGCTCTAAATCATGATTTTAATGTGCCGCAATTTATTTGCATCTCTATTCGTGTAATAAAAACAATTGGTAAAACAAATAAAAACAGGCGGCCGATAAAGTATTTAAAGAAATAAATATTTGAGAAATGACTGAAATCTGGTGTGCAGAGGTGAAATATGGCTCTTTTCTCAAGGGAAACTTTAGAGGAGACATGTTAAAATGAATAATATTAAACTGATGACTCATGTTAACTTGGCAGATGGTAGCAAAATAACAAAATATTCAGAACTTTAATGAATAAATGTAAAAGTTTGTCTCCCACATCAGTGGCATTATTAACATACTGTAGGTGCAGATTCATCCAGACAATGGTGGCTTAATTAGGCCAAATTAGTTCATCCCTAAATAAAATTCAGATTTGACTTTTCAGGGTTATGAATTTCCCAACTCAGGTTTGGAAAGTGGCCAAGACAACTGCTATATAGAATTTTTATTTTGTTGGCAATACCGTAACCAGCGTTCCAGACCAATATCTCAGTTTCTGGAAATGCAAATGATGAAATAAGAATTTTTTTTAAATAAAATAGTTTGACAAAGTATATTGAAATCAAATACATATTTATCAAAAATTCTCTAGCAAGAGGCACTTCTCAGCATTTTATTAATGCATCATTTGGATAGTTGTCAAACCTTTCAGTAAAAAGCAAATTGGACAACTGTCAAACCTCCTTGCAATGTCAAACCCTGCAACATTCTCACCCCCCTATTCAGCTGGGGCATACCAAACTAAGATTCTCAAGTTTAGTGTTCATGACAACTAAGAGAATAGATATTCAGTGTAGCATGCACTTAACTTACACAAGTATGAGCACTACTAGAGATGAACTTTTTTTATACTTTATCCCAGAGACATTGGGGGTTATCCTCTAAAGTCTGAATTCAACTGTCAAACAGCAGATTCCCATAGCAAATCCACAACTGCGACAATTCTCCCACTGTAAAGTTGTAAACAAACGTTTCTTTTGTCTGTTAAAAGATACAGTGGGGGTTATTTACTAAAGTCCAAATTGTTGCGTATAGGCGCAGATAAAGACAGTCGCAATAGGCTGCTACTGTCGCGTCTTTATAATGAGAATATTGTCGCAGTCGCGACTTTATTATGGGAAAATTGTCGCAATTGTAACATTAAAAAATTGTTGCGACTTTACAATGGGGAAGTTGTAGCGGATTTGCTATGGGAATTCGCTATTTGTGAAATTGACAGTCAAATTTGCACCTTAGTGAATAACCCCCTACAGTGTTTTCTTATTTTATAGAACTGACCGGGGAATTCATCAAGAAGTTCAAAATTTACAGAGGTATAGTAACCTATAGCAACCAATCAGAACTTGTCTTCTAATATTCTTGTTTCCTTAAACCAGAATGCTGACTGCTGATTGGTTGCTATGAGTTAATAGACATCTGTAAACAATTGCCCTCTGTTGTTGAATTCCCCTGTAAATGTTCTAGGAGGGACTTTATTGAACATTCTCGAGTCACTGACTCTGAGCAGACTGGAAATTCAGGGGGTAATATCAGCAGTGCTGCCATTACAATTTATTTACACTCCCATTAACACTGCAGATTTCTCAATAACATTGCTCAGTACGCAGTAGCCACAGGTGGGTAGAGTAATCAAAAATTTTACTCAAGTAAAAGTATTGTTACTTGAATCAAATATTACTCAAGTAAAAGTAGAGAGTATGCATCCCAAAGTTTACTTGAGTAAAAGTAAAAAAAAGTACTTTGATTGTAACCTACTCAAGTAGTGAGTAAGTGCAGAGTACCATCTCCTGTCAATAAATTACACCATGGAAAAACTGAGGGGGGTTATTCACTAAGGTGTGAATTCGACTGTCGAATTCGCAAACAGCCGATTCCCATAGCAAATCTGAGACAATTTCCCCATTGTAAAGTGCGCCAATTTTTTAATGTTAAGATTGCGTCAATTTTCCCATAATAAAGTCACGACTGAGACAATATTCTCATTATAAAGATGTGACTATGACAGTAGCAGCCTATTTATTGCGACTGTCTTTATTTGGAGAATTCGCACTTATACGCAACAATCTGGACTTTAGTGAATAACCCCCTGAATTACTGGAAACAATGGGGGTAATTCACGATAGTGCGAAGTGAGGTGAGTAGTCTTCTCCTCACTTCGCACTGACTGATATCGCTAGCTAATGTCCTGCACGCGGACATCAGCAAGCGCTTTAAAGGGATTCCAGTCTCAGTGAGAGCAAAAGAGTTGCCTCGCCGAGACTGGAATCCCTATAAGCATTCGCTGTTAGTGTGGTGGAGCCCTGCACACTAGTGCCCCTCAATATCAGGCAAAGAAAACAACATTTTCAGTAACAGTATATTAAAAAATTTTGGTTTTGGCCTAAATATTCAAATTTAAAGAAGCAGCTAATAGGATATAGTTTCCACAAACATAGTTTAACATTTAATATAAAATTATTATTTTTTTATCCTTACCTCCTAGAAACTGTATTCCACCAGCTACTCTCCCAACAGTCCTGGAGATAAGCTCAGAAACACAACATCCCATGATGGCGGTCAAGGCAACCAAAAGAAGAAGACCACAACCAAGGCCAGTGACTACTGTACATATTCTCCACTCAGGACTTGGAATAGCTTGGAATGAAGCATAGCGACCACACTGTTCCACCATCACAGTAGTTTGACGGGTTTCATCCCGTACAGGATAGGAGCACCGACGAAATGTTCCAAAGGACACAGGCTTATCCAGTTGTGACCCGAGCAGCCAATACGGCATAAAAAACCCAACGCAAGAAGCTGCTGCACATAAGAATGACAACATTGCCCAAATTACCCCGGTGCAGGTCAAACTGGAGGCCATGACGCTTTTCTCGTAAGGTAAACGTCATTAAAGTTAAAACTCAATGAACAAAAATCCAGGTATCCAAATAATTTGTAATCTGGAAAAAAAAAATCCTTTAAAGGACTCAGTAATTATGGCAAACTTTGCATCAAATACTTGTCTGTATTTTCTTCATGAACCCCTACAAAGAAAAAGCAAAAAGAAAATAGATTCAGGTTACAAATTTATAAAGTTACAGACAAAGGAAAAGCTGCAGCTATTACACCAAAATGACAAAGGGGTAATTCAGGACAGTGCGAAGTGAGGCGAGGACTCCGCACCTCACTTTGCACTGTCCTGAATTACCCCCCAAGTCGGCAGATATAGCGCCTCATTGTTTGTATTTAAATTATTTTCTATTTAAAGATATATACTGTATATACTATTATAAATGGATCGCATTTTAATTCTTTGCTAAGCACAACACTTGTCTACTTCCTACACAGAGACTGAATTACCCAGGAACATAGCATTCATTGCAGCGATTAAATGCAGACCTCCCCTGAGTCACTATTCTGTGAAATAAATACTAAAGATGACAATTTAAAATGTACCTGTCACCTCAAAACTAATACTAATTTAGGTTCTTCCAATGAAATAAAAGTTTTTATAAGTATATATATATATTTTAAAAAATTTACCTTTATACAGCATTTCTCTCTGTCATCTTCCCGTCAGACTGCCTTTTGTTTCCCGAGTTGTGTTGGGAGGGGCTAAATTATGATTGACATTATAGCTCCTCCAATCAGATGCCTTAATTCACAATCTAGCAGGGATTTGATTGGAGGAGCTATAATGTCAATCATCATTTAGCCCCACCCACCCATCTCGGGAAAGAAAAGGCAGGCTGACAGGGAAAATGACAGAGAGAAGCACTGTATAAAGGTTTATTTTTTTAAATATATATATATATATATATATATATTTACAAAAATGTTTATTTCATTAGTAGAACCTAAATTAGTAATAGAGTTTTGAGGTGACAGGTTAACTTAAAAGTAATTCTAGTGGTTTCAAGTTATATGATTCCTATACATTTTCCAAAACCAGAAGGAATCATTGCTGTGCTCTGAAGATGTCTCTTTTTATTGCACTGAACAGCTAATACCTATAGGTCCCAGTCAGCACGTCCTTAGCCCTGCTGAGCCCTTGGCACAAATCTTTACTGCACACGTACAGCATAAATCAAAATGGAAATTTGACATGTTTCATCTCATACAGAATGTATTGTATTTTATTGCACATATGTGAGACTATCTGTTAGGGGGCTAGAGCATCCCCCGTAACAGAGAGTCTCACACATATCCAATAAAATACACCTGGGGGGGGGGTTGTCTATGGGGGGTAGGGCTAAGGATAAGCTAGCTGGGACTTTTTCAGGGAAAATGAAGATACAGTTCTTCAAAAAAATTATGTACAGTGACCCACTTTTAGGAAAATTTAAAATTGGACAGTTTGGTTGATAATAAGGTAGCTCTCCAGTTTATACATTCCATAAAATAAAAGATCCCAAATCTGGTAATTAGCTTTTTAAGGAGAAATCTCTCATCCTCATACCCTCCCAGGAAAGAGAACTCTACCCTTAAAATGATGCGCTAGTGTTGAGATCTGTTATCTATGGAAAAAAACTTCAGTATGACCTTTTTGCATTCATTGCTGTGCTTTTTTGGTTCCAGGTGTTATTAAAATTATTCCGTCTATAGTTGCCTGCTCTATTTCACCACCTAAATCTGCAATAGGCAATGAATCAATTGAGATTTTGTTTAACTTATGAATTAATAAATAAGCGAAACAGTAGATTTAGCACTGTTAAACATCTCTAAGTAAACAAATAGTTCTTAGAGTACACTTTCCCTTAGCAAAAGAAAAGCAAAAAGTTAATCTTGATGATTTGTGTCAGTGTCAGAGGTATTCAAATGAATCCAGGCACATCTTTATTTGAAAAGAAATTCTAAACTGCCTGTTCAATAACTTAAATAAATTTAGTGACATAAATGAATAGTGATCTTGGGATATTCAGATCTGACACAAAAAGCTATACAACCAGTCCATAGAGAATCCTATACAATGCTATTCAATACACCACCCTGAATAGAAGTGTTTTGTTAGCAAATCTTTATCCATCTGCCAAATAACCAAAGGCACACATTGGGTATAAGAACTGGTTTACAATGGTGACTTCTGAGCAACACAGAAGCTGATCTAAAAAGTTTATTTTGTTCGTTTTTATCTGGTTATTTTATTATTTCTGCTTGTGGCTTTTAAAATACCTTTGGATTTATGTAGTTGCACTGAAAGTACACATTACTGTATTCACTTTATACAATAGAAAAAGGTCCAGTTCTTTAAAAATATTACCCTGCCCTGGACCTGTTACTACAGGGAACTATCTACACAAGCAGGGATTTTTCTAAAGAAGCAGGGCATTGTCTACAGAAGCAGGGATTTTTCTAAAGAAGCAGGGCATTGTCTACAGAAGCAGGGCATTGTCTACAGAAGCAGGGCATTGTCTACAGAAGCAGGGCATTGTCTACAGAAGCAGGGCATTGTCTACAGACGCAGGGCATTGTCTACAGACGCAGGGCATTGTCTACAGACGCAGGGATTTGTCTACAGACGCAGGGATTTGTCTACAGACGCAGGGATTTGTCTACAGACGCAGATCATTCTCAAAATACAATGAGACATATTTAAGTCCAAATTGTCCAATAGATATAATTCAAACTTTAAAAACTTTCCATATTCTGCAAAAATCATTATTTTCTGTAAGGTGGCAAACAGACATTCAATCCGACAGCTTATTTATATGACACGTCGCGTCTATTTGCCTGTGAATGTTATAAAACTTTGGGTATTTATCATATGTCAACGTGCAAGTCTGCCCTAGAGTGAATTTGCAAATTTGACTTCGCTAGATAAAAGTGGCAAATTACACTTACAGCAGGGTTCCATTTTGACTTATGGCAAAAAAAAAAAAAAAAAAAAAAATCACTGAAATGCCATGGAATATATGATAAAAAAAAGTGTCAACATGAACCAAGATATGACTGCTATTGAAAGCAATGTCAAAAAAAATCACTTCTTGTAATGTAAACTAAACTACATCAACAATACTGGCAACCAAAAATAAGGATATTGTCCTTTCTTATCATCACTTATTGCCTATTTCCAGGGTACGGAAATGAATATTGAAAGAGGGAGTTTTATATAAAAATGATGTCACATTGCTCTAATACAGTTAATTTTTGTTGAAAGTGTAACTATGACTGACAACGCAAAAAAAATGACAACGCGACCATTTGTTTCAATGCCAAGTGAATATATGCAGAATTGAATTCATGACAGTATGGGTGAACTGACGCAAAATGTTTCACTTCATCAGCTGAACAGATTATTTGATGAACAACCCCAAAATGTTCCCTGTAGTTTACTTTACATTTCTGAACCCTTTTTGCTCTTAAAACAGCTGCAATTTTATATCTTTTGGAAATAACGACATGACATATTAAGATGTCAGTAAAAATGCTGGATGTTAGAAAAACATAGTTAAAAAATGGTATTAAAAATCTTTTCTAAATGTTGACAATCTTGGTTGAACCAAAAATTCCAACAGGCGTGCACCTAGTGTAAAATAGGATTTAAACTGGAAACAGATGCAGTGACTTACAGCTACAGAGTGGCCAGTTTAAATAAACAATGTTATAGAAAACTATGTAAAGTCAAAGTGAGAAAGTAATTTACACTTTCACTCAAACCAGGAGGTAATAGCCACTTCCCCAGAGATTCCATAAAACTAGCAATTAATGAAATTTCATTTCCCGTCTATTCATGCATGCGTTTTATATAAATTATAGAACAATGTTATCTCGCGGGTAATGGAAGGCTACTCTCCAAGTCTTCTGAAAATAAATGTATGAGCAAACACCATAACAATGTACAGCACACACCTTCTGATCAATTAGGAGAACTACAAATTAGATACAGCACTCCTGAGATGTTTAAATACTCCTGCCTGACGAGCAATAATAGTTTATTCATCCCTGGTTTAAATATTCTCTCTCTATAGCCTAATGTCATGATATGTGTTTGAATTTCATAAGGTCCATGAATATTGCAGGGGGGACTAGGTCACGCTGAACATTAGGGGTATATCCTAGTGGGAATGGTACATACTGAAACTTAGAATAGAATAGACCTCAGGGTACAGTATATTGTACTGTACTTTGAGCTGCTTAAAACAGTTATAGAAATGGAATGCTGCGATCAACACTAGTCTATGTCAGACAAGTGGTCTGTGTGAGATCGATCATGGTCAAAGGAATATGTCACTGTTTTGGGTGGTCAGCCTTTATAAAACTCAGGAGATATTCTAATGTAAATGGCTTTATAAGGATCTCCAGATATATCTTATTTTGTGTTGGATGTCACTATATACTTATCTCTGGGTGGGGAAGATCCTACTGTTT
>WMED01020573.1:0-12128 GCA_019650415.1 Pipa parva
TGAGAGAAAATAATTGAGAACCACTGCACTAAGGGAATCTACTGTTTAATAAATAAATAACAAATTTGTGACAATCAGAGGAGTAGCATCCCAATTTCACTTTTACAGAAAAATGTGCACTTTAATGAATAAGTGTGTGTGTGTGTGTGTGTGTGTGTGTGTGTGTGTGTGTGTAGGCAAGCCCTATAAGAGAAAGCTGGCATTAGGGAAAAAAGGTGCCAAAAGAGGTCAAGACAAATGGCATTGGCTTATGAATAACCTTGTATAAACAGGTTTTTAATGTGTTGGGGGTCAGCAAATGGCTCTTGCCTGAAAGATCATTTTTAGGTTTCACAATAAATTTAGCTTAATATTATAAGATTAATAGCTATGACTGCCTTTGTCTGCAATGGATAATTATTGACTGTTTAAAGCAGATCCCCTCTCAATTTAAAAAAGCAGAACATCAAGAGCACACAAGGGAGTACAAGACACCTGATAAAAAAGGTATTGTTGAACTGAAAACAGTAGAATATTTTTTTTAAAAACCCTGTTCATTATTATTTTAACAAAGTCTGTTGCTATGAGTTGACGTAACTGAAAAGTTTTAATTACCATGTTTCAGAAACTCTTTTAGTATATGTAGGTATTCAATACTGTCTATAAGCACAGAGAATGGCTTCATATATAAACAAATAGCAGTATACATTTCTTACTTTTATTCAGTTCTCTAACACAAATGGCAATGAAAAACTTATTTTAGCAAAAACAAACTACATTTAACGACTGGGTATGGGACCACAGGACACATTGCTTCTGTAACCTTATCCATTTTGCTTTCCTGTGAGGTGTACAATTCTAAATAATGACTTCATTCTGTTTACTCAGTTACACTGTGTTTTAAATGATGAAACAAACCTTTCACCAAGAAAATAAAATAAATTGTAGCTCACTAGATGCATCTCCAGTTCTGCCCAGATATCTTGCATCTTAGGAAGAAATGTGTCTTGGAAAGGTATTAATTCTTTAAAGTCAAGTTGCATGTAAAAGAGTTTTTGACAGTTTTCTATTATTCATTTCAAATAAGCTACAACATTGTAATACAGTATAATACAAGGTGGCAACATTTTGCATTCTTAAAGTGGTGTAAAAGGAATATAGCATGTATGTATGCATGTATAATTTTATTTATAAAGCACCACAAATTTACACAGCACTGTATATGCTTATATAATAAGCATAAATAGTTAAAGGATACAATATAATATTTACATAAAAATCAGTTCCAGTGCTCCATAAGGTAGGATTTTAGTTTGGTTTTAAAAGCGCGGAGCGGATATTCCTGGGGAAGATAAAAGGGTATAGAATTCCAGATGTATATGGCAGAAAGAGAAAAGGGTTTAAGACGAGAAAGGGCAGTATTGGTGTGTGGCATGCAAAGCTGGTTGCTTTGAGAGGAGCACAAGTGATGTCGAGGAATGTACGGGCATACGAGTGAGGAAATATAGGGAGGGGCAGCAGAATGAAGTGCCTAAAATGTCAAAAGGAGAACACTGTAAATGATTCATTTTCTTACGGAGAGCCAAGGAACAGAGAGAGATTGTTAGAAAGACCGTCCTTTCAGGGGAGAGAGTGAGATAATTCTGGCAGCAAAATTTGGAATAGACTAGAGTGGAGAAAGGTGGGAAAATGGAAGGCAAGATAGAAGATCACTGCAGTAGTCCAAGTGGGATAGGACGAGAGCATGCATGAGGGTGTTAGCAGTAGCCTGAGAGAGAAAGATCTGAGAGATCTTGGTAATGTTGTAAAGGAAAAATCGACAGGCTTTAGCAGTGGTAGAGATGTGCTTAGAGAAGTAAACAGCAGAGTCATAGCCACCTGAAGACAACGTACAGAGGTTACAGGGTTGATGATTGCACCATCAAGTACAATGGAGAAAGTAGGAGTAGGTGTAGGTCTAGGTTTAGGTGGAAAAATAATCAATTCTGTTTTAGTGACATTTAAATTGAGCTGGCACTGAGCTATCCTAAAGGAGATTGCCAGGAAACAGCTAGAATGGAAAGGTATAAGGTACATGAAGTGATGCATAAACAAGTATCCAAGGTGGAGTTGGTAACTATAATAAACCAAGGAATAGCTCTAGTAGGAAACAATGTAGAGGTGAAGAAGTTAAAAATAGTGAGGGTAGGAATCCCTAAATAAATTTTCTTAAAGGGGGACTATAGTCAGATTACATCTTTACATGTGCAGTACTATACCTAAGTAAAAAGCTTTCCTCCTCAGTAGTTGTTTCTTCTGAAGCAGAATGATTGATTAAGCAGCCTTTCAAAAGTCCTGCACCAGGAAATGTGTGTGTGACGTGTACTGGCCAGTTTTCCATGAAAAGGTACCCACCCCCAGATATTTTGCCCTACCTTATACTTAGCACATGTGCACAAGTCAGCTTTCCCTCTACAATCTCCTGCATTCCAAATGTAAACAGACTTAATTTATTTGGCCAAAAGGACAGCACACTGCTTAACCAATAGCAGTCAGGCAGCTTTTTCTTCTCATGCAGAACAGAAAGGAGAGGGAGAGGAAAATGTCAGCTCTCAGGAAAACTAATTAAGGGAAACAAGCGGCAAGCATTATTTCGCTTTTTGTTTTTCAACTATTTGTGTCAGCAATTGGCTTAGTATAAAGGAGTTTTATATATATGTATGTATGTATGTATGTATGTATGTATGTATGTATGTATGCATGCAGTTATATCAGTACTATAGGAAGGACAAGCACAACAGAGTCCTATTGGGTGCAGGATTTTCCAGTAATAGGGAGCTACTCTGGAAAAGTATTGGAGATTCGCAAATGTAGAAATTATAAAGGATAAGGAATATAACACATGAGCAGAACAGAATGGAACAATAAAAGAATATTTATATTTGACATTAAATCTGTGTAAGTAATTCCTTCTTTAGTAGCTAACTACCTTTTTCCTTTCTAGGACAAGCAAGGCTAATGTGAAACAGAGGTGTAATTAGATGCCTCAGAACCCATGCACAATTGGCACTATGCCCTCCCTCAGACTCAGTATAGGAAGGGCACTGGGGCCCCCTGCCCTCTCTGCAGTGCTGCTCCCTCCCGATCCTCCCCCTGGACATAAAGACTAATACTTACCAGCATCTGGGGGCTGCAGAGAGGTTGCAACAGTTGCAGCAAGGCTCCCAGTAGCAGCCATGACCATTGCAACACTTATAATAACCCGGCTGCCATAAAAACACTAAAAGGCATTTATCTAAGAAGTCACAAGTTTACCAGTGCAAAAAAAGACTGCTCCTACTTAAACAATTAGAAACGCTTAGATTTCAATAAGTTGACTGCAATATACAAAATTATGTAAAAATGTTAATGATTTTTTTTTTTCAAAGTACTGTCCCATTTAGAAGTAATGTGCCTTTTAGCTAGTTTTCTTTGACATGATTGTATATATCAATTCCCTGAAAGAACAAGCACAGTAGTAGTAAGAATCAGAATTCACTCAAAGATGAAATAAGACAAAGCACATACGTCTGCAACACCGACCAAAGGCATTAGCAAAGTGCCTATGCAAAGGGATTCCAAAGGGTGTGACAATTTACTACCCGACTATAATAAATTATAATTACTATAACAAGGATACAGAGAATTTCTCCATAGTAGAATAAAGTATAAAGAGGTATTAGTTCAAAGTAGAATAAAACATCCAGTAATACAAAGGAGAACATGAAAAATGTCAGAATTTTTCAGAAGACGATTAAGATATGATAAAGTAAAGGGAGGTTAATCAGAAACAGTAACAGCAAGCAAAGAATCATCACAATCCTATGGGACAGAAAACATGCAATGGAAAAAATCTCAAAAGATTCATAAAGTGCCATCCTCTGTTTCCCTTTACACAGGGAGAATAAATTTTAAATCATATACATGTGGGGAACACCATTTATTAAGTACCATAAAGCCTTTCTATATCAAAACTGTGTACATTCTGGAAAAACAGCATTAGTACCTGTTTATTAGTTAAAAACAGTTATATCAAAGTCTTGGCTTGGTAGCTGTTTATATATATATATATATATATATATATATATATATATATACACATATACACATACATATATACACATACACACACTGTAATTCACATAATCCACAGCCAGATAGGATGCACTCATAATTCATTTGGGAAAGTAAGTCTGACATCCAAGAGCTGAGAGTATCCAAGAGTTTAGTATATCATGCAAAGAGTAGTACATATTTAAAAGTGCTCTATGTTATTTTAAAAGTATGCCCACACAGAATAACTCAGTGCCAAGAGTTTTTTAAGAGCATGTTGGGAGTTAAATGAGTTAAAGGTCATTATAGAGATGCAGGTTGTGTGTCTTCAGTCTATTCAATACAGCAGACACTGTTTGGCACAATAACTACAACAGCAAGAGAAAAATACATCTTTACATTGTAAGCCATCATATCAGATAAATATGTGACTTTTTTTAAAGATGCAGAAAATTAGCCTGTTTCCTATCAACATGATGAGCCCACCCATAAAAACAGGAGATATGTCCATTGCAAGTGATCACATTTTAATATAGGGTTAATATGGAGAAAACACGTGCCAAAAGGAATCATTAAAAGGTACAAAGAAGCTGGTTGATACCTGGTGTGGTCTGGCTTTTTCCTGTCATGTAAAAAAATGGGGCAGGATTAAAACATTCTAAAAAGGAGGAGAAGGAATGAAAATGCAAAATGAGCAAAATAAAATAGCAGCAGAATATGAATTATGGCAGCAGCAGCTACAGGATAAAAAAAAAAAAGGAAATGCTTTCAAGAGCCAAGCCAGAATTGCTTATTAGCTGTGTTTGAGTTTATTTCATTACTCAGTCTGTAAAGAAATGGAAAGATTTTATTTTAAGGATCTACTATTCTGAAGGGTAATTCATTACATAAATAAATTCATTCCTGCCTATTCCAGGAAAGCTGCATCTATGTTTACCACAAATGTGTTCAGTGTAAATTAAGTCTTGGAATTGATGCTGCTGCATTAATAAATAAGCAAATTGCTTCCACTCCATACAGAGTTTCTTTAGTCCATGTAGAATGACAAGCTTACCTGTTCCAAGTCTTAAAAGCATTGCTGGCCCTCTTAAAGAGATATCCTTCCATTATGATTCCATTGGCTGCATCAATATTACATTCAAGGGTGGCGTCATAACTAGAAAAGTCCTAACAGAAAGAAAATCCACAGTAAAGAAGGAGATGTAGAAGGTTTATACAGAAGGTATATAATTTAAATCTAAACACCCATTTTAGTTAAGGGGATCTTAACTATATTTATCTATCTATATACAGTATATCTATATATCTATCTATCTATCTATATATAAAACAAAACGATTAAAGTAAAATTTAACAAAAATATTTAATTAAAGGGAACTAAACTGTGAAAATTGTCAAATCATAATATTCTCTGATCTGACTAAATACCTCACTGTGTGTATTGTTGCATATTTTTTTTCACATGACAAAATACATAAAACTAGATGAAAACTGCCTTAGACTGCCCTCCCATAAACTTACCACTGATGATTGCCTCCACTGCAAAGAAAATGTTATATTTACATTTCTGATCTTTACTGCTTTAGGTTTGTTTAACCGCACTTGTAACAGCCACCAATGAAAAGAACACTGCAAAGCAATAACAAATCAGGAATTCATCTTCCAAGATGATTTTTAATATAATAAAGAGGTTGTAAAGGGATAAACTCTATAGGGAATACTGCCATCTCATTCCAAATGTCAGTTTCCTTTTATAATACAGATATGGGAAAGAGCTCAACAAAGAACAAGTGAAGTAAATTGAAAGCTTATAATGAAGAAGATCACTCTCAATGCCAGGCCATGACTGAAACAAGAGGATGGAGGTCCCTGCTCCATAGACCTTACAATCTAAATAGCAGAATGACTTACATAAACAGATAGGAGAGTAACAAGTGCAGTAACACAAAGTGTCAGTTCATTAGCCTATAGATGTCAATTAAATATAACAAATACAAAATAGAATAAATAGCTGCTTAAAGATAAAATATGAACATGAAAACCAGTGCTAGTGCTCCAAGAGGCAAGATTTAAGTTTAGTTTTGAAGATATTGATGGATTGCTCTTGGTGGAGGTAGAGGGGTACAAGATTCCAAAAATAAGGGGCAACAAAAGAGAAGGGTTTAAGATGACAATGGACAGTCTTAGTGAGTGGTTCATGAAGATGGTTTCCTTGTGAAGAACAGAGTTGACAGCTAGGTGAATATGGGCATGCAAAGGAAGAGATGTGGGGAGGGGAAACAGTGAAGTGCTCTGAATGTCAAAAGTTGGGCACTATAAATATGTTTGTTTGTTTTTTTACTGGGAGCCAAGGGGCAGACAGGAGTTGGGAGGAAGACTGTCCCTTCTAGGGAGAGGGAAATAATTCTAGCAGCAGAGTTTATAATAAATTGGAGTGGGAAAAGATGGGAAGCTGGAAGGCCAATCAGAAGGGCATTGCAATAGTTCAAGCAGGATAAGATGAGGGCATGCATGAGGGTGTTAGCAGTGGCCTAAAAGAGAAATGGAAGGATCTTGGCAATGTTACAAAGGAAAAATCGACAGTTTTTTGCAGTGATAGCAATGTGCTTAGAGAAGGAAAGAGCAGAGTGAAAAGTCACCCCCCCCCCCCCCAAGACAACGTGCAGAAGTAGAAGGGTTAATCACATCATCAACTGAAATGGAAAAGAAGGGAGTAGGACCAGGTTTAAGTAGGAAAATAATCAGTTCTGTTTTATTAAGATTTAGGAGGTTATTCACTAAAGTCCGTATTGTTGTGTATAGGTGTGAATTCACTGTTTTATTACAATTCTCACATTGCATAAATATTTTTTTGTAATAGAGGAACCTATATCTTACATAGCTACAAGTGACAGCTACAACATTTTCAGGAGGTTAATACTCCATTAGATAAAGTCCAACTTTCTCATGCTCTTAGTCAGAAAAGCACCAGTAATGTCTCCTTTGGATACTGAGGGAGTGCTAGGAGTTCCAGTTTGACATGACTTGTAGGGTTGGAGGTTGCCAATCTACAGATTAACTATGATAAACCCTATACTGGACAGGTGAACTGGCATGCAGCAAAACAAAAGTGATTTAGTAAATGACTCCGTATATATGGAAATCATACATTAACTGGAGACAATGCAAGCTATTATCAGAGGCAATGATAAAAGTGAAGGCATCTTCCTGCAATGAAAGACACAAGTGCATTTAACATTTATAAAACCACTTTTCATTGAATTACTTTACCTTCTGCTGTATAGTTGAATGCTTCATCTCCATGTCTCTTTTTTCTTTTGCAGCATCCCCAGCTAGACACTCTAGCTGTTAAAAATATAGGGTAAGGTTACTTTTTAACAATATAACCACTGTATCCGAATATTGTCAGGTTCTAACAATATCCAACTTCAAAGGACATTGTGTCATGTACTTAATGTTAACTCCAACCAGGAATTTTTCCATTTAATTAAAAAAATATGCTGTAGTAAATCTAGTCAATAAGTGGCAATGTATGTCTGGCCAATTTGACAAAAAACAAAAATGATTCATCAATTCAACCATTTTTTTTTTACCTTATTCTTTTATTGTGACATAATAAAATGGATTACAAAACATGTATTCTATTTGTGGTTTGACATTATTTTCAAAAAATGATGTCACACATGTTATGTCGTTTCATGTTATCTTTTGTTTCTTTGGTATATGTTTGTTTCTTGCTTTTGCTATATAATTTTTCGCTATCCCTTACCCAGTCGCTTTATATATTTATTTATTTTTACATTTATTGGTCAGTAACATTTCTGAGGAGTACCATTCAGTGTACTGGAATTGTGTTGTTAGTTGTTTCTTAATTTCTTTGGGGAGTGTGTTTATGTAAAGGCTCCATGTTTCAAATACATTTTTTGTGTTTTCTTCTTTTTCCATGAGTGTGTTGAGCCAGTCCATTTTAAATAAGAGTTTTATTCGTTTAAGTGTGCCTTCCATTGGTATTGGGCTTGTTTGTAATCAATGTGATAAGATGCTTTTTTTGGTTGCTGCTGCAATTTTTATTAGTAGTACCTTATTGTTTTTGGTTAGGTTGTGGTGGAGTTCTTTATTGTATATGCCAAATATTGCCCATTCTGAGGTTAATAACAAATTGTGAACTATGTGTACACAAATTGGCAGTGCTAAATATACAATCAAACAATATAAACTGATAAAGCAAAAAATTGTGCAAAAGAGTCCTATCCTAGTTGGACAATGAGGTTGCAGCCTTTTAAAACTGAAAGCCCAAAAAACTTCCAGCTGATTCCTGAAGAAATCAAAACAAAACCTATAAAAAAGCGCAACACATAGACACCTAATAGTGCCACATCAATGATAAAATAACACTTAAAGTGATAGTCCAAACGTGCACTTCAGCACTGTGAACCTCCACGTGTGTGGTGGAAAAATAAGAAATGGAAAATCACCACCAACAAACGGTGTACAAATAAGTGTATGAAGATGTGTAGTATATTTACCTGTACACCCAGTTCCTTCATATATGGCTCTAGCTCAGTGAAAAGGTCATAGCCTTGATGGAAGAAGGTCAAGTGGGCATACATGAAAGATAACATCTGTAAGAAGGAAGGAATATGTTAGATTGTATATTTTTGTTATGTTCTGGTGAATATCCTGTAGTTCTCAGACTGCTAAACAAACCCCAACAACCCCAGGAAAACTATAAATGTTATTGAGATACTGAAAACTGTTGTCTAACAACAGCTATAGGACCACATGCTAGAGTTCAAATTGTGACTCGTAAAAAAACATAAATCTCCCTGACATGCAAACAAAAAACTGATAAATAGGAAAATATATGCATGGCAAACAAAAAACATTTACCCCTAAAAAACCTTACATCACAATCAACTTTTTCCTTGCAGCTTTTGTAAAAATAAATAAATAAATAAATAAAAAGGCTAAATCATGGTACAAACCCATTATCTTTAAAGAAAAGTTCAGCAAGACCATGCTGCAGCAGAACCACAGAAAATTAGAAATACTTTGGCTAATATAGAGTTAACCGTTGCATTTTATTAAAAAAATCCAATACCAAGAAGACAAATTACGCATCTTCACATCAGAAACCAGCCCTTGTACAATCATCCAAAGCAGCCTCTTCCTGTGCTGCATAAGCACATCCTCTCTGCAGAGGCAGCCAGCTCAGGCACATTATTGTGAATGCCAGAAGCAGAAAAAGAAATCAATATTTTCTTGAAATATAGAGTGTACATTAGATATTGTGCCATAACAGTACACTTTAATTGCCTGACAAAACTCAAGCGTTCAGGATGACCTCTACTGAAATTAAAGCAAACTCCAATAAAAATAACTAAACCAAAACATAAGTTATTTATTTTGGGGATTCCTATATGTTCCCATTCCAGACAAGCAGGTTGTGCCACTTACACCTGTGGGCACTTGTATCCTTAGCAGCCCGATAAAGGAGTCCTTAAATTCCTATGTACAAAAATAGCTACTTTTTGATCAAGAGAGATTCCTCTGGAGCTGAATGAGAAAAGCTGACTGTATCCTATGTAGGATCTGCACCATACGAATTCTTTCAAACAACCATGTTAAACATGCCTGCAAACATCTACATCCAAATGCTTACCATATGCATTCATGAATCAAATGATGGAACTCTAATTATTTAACTATGATTTTCATGCAATTAGAAGGATGCCATTTTACAGGGATTTATATCAAATATTACCTGACTAAAAATTCTGAATATTCCTTTGCAGCTCCATGGGGTTAAATGGGAATGTAAGTGTAAACCCCTCTGCTGGTAATGCACAAAATCAGTCATTTGTACACAGTTCATCTAATTTTAGTGCTAGTGTTAAAGGAAACAAGGAATATCTTGATCTTGCATGAGAGTGTGTGAGGACTAAAGGGACATATTCAGCAAAAAGTGAATTTGCTACACAACACACCAAATTGCCAGCATTATTTTAGCCAACGCAAACATGTATATTCACTTAACAGCATATTGATGTGGCAATGCATCAAATTTGTTCCACAGTGGTTTCCCAAGCATTGTCACTCGAATAGTAGTGACGAATTGTAGCAAAAACATGCCATAACACCATGAATAGGTAGGTATATTGTAGTGAAAAGATGTCATATTCACATGAATCTATTTGAATAACAACTCACTGGTGAAAGGAATAGAAATTAAGAAAGGACAGTGTCATCATTTAGTTGCATTTTGCTTCTTGCCATGTACTGTCCCTTTAAATATTTGTTTTATTACATTTCTGTATAATTCTCCATTAGTGATTTCTATAATACACTGCCCTAAATGTTGTATGCAGATTTTAAAAACCAGATGCATAAGTATGCATGCATTTGTATTTACCTGTATACATATTATTTTTTACAATAGAGTATAGTTGAATGCATGTGTTTTTAAGAAATTGAAACTGAAGGCATTTTAAATATATAAAAATATGTGGTATCTTACGAGAAGCAAATTCTAAGCAAGTTTTTCTTACTAAAAGTCATAAATGCATTATTCATTATTGTATACTGATTTGTTAATGTGCTGCAGGCATGGAGGTTAAAATATACAACATTAAATATACATTATTATAAACATACTTTATCAAACACAGAATATGGGTAGGTCTGAAAAGGCATGTACTTACCGACTTTAAAATTTCAGACCTTCGTTTTGATTGAAGTACATTAATCTAAAAAATAAGTAAATATATTTAAACAACAAAATTAGTGAAAAGAAATTTACATTTGTTGTATAGGAAGTCTTACAATGTACTATGCTGAATTCCCCTGTGTGTAGAGTTGTGATTTGGAAGAATGTAGCCATCACTGTTTCAGTAGGGGAACTGCATAATATGTGCATCATTCTACTGAAACCATGCCCAGCAAAAAAAATATGATGGAACTTGTAGGTATCAGAAGCACATTAGATATGGAAAATATAAATGACAGGATATCTACACTGAAATTCAGAGCTTTAGACAAAACACCATCCCTGAATATATTTAACAAAGAAAAACACAATGATCAATGACTGGCTTGTAAAAAAAATAAATAATAATAAGCACATGGGGTAGTGCAGGCACCACTGTCAAAGCCAATACGGACTTGCATTTATTTATAAAAGGGAAATTCAATAGTTAAAATTCTACCAAAAGTAAACATACTTATACCCTGTAGTATTAGGCAAGTAACCTAACAGTATATCTGCACAAAATGTCCAGACCCACTGAAATCAATAAAAATCTAATCATATACATTTAAAAAGTTTTACATTCGGAATATTTAAAATAGCAAGTAATCCAAATTAAAAACCATAATGCCAAATTACTGAATTGTTTTATTCTTGGGATATTCACAGAAATGTATTAGAATAGAAAATATCCAACAACAGAACTTTATTGGCTTTAGCATTCATACATGAATTCCTCATTTACAAAAGCAGTAACATTCAAAAAAAGAAATCATTTAATTTGGATTGCCAGGGCAGTTTTTCCTATTACTTCATGTATCTCTCATAATCTGAAAATGTGAACTAAAATATTGCCAAAACTTCTCCAAGTTTTTCAGAATTTCACATTACATTCACGGTTTTTGCCATTTAGCTAACATTCAAACAAAGTTGTTGGTCAGAGAAGGTAGTAAGCAGGGTAAATGTTTAGGAAGCTCTGTTAATTACTAAGCGTTTATGCCTTTCCTGCAAATGGGAAAGGAATAAAAAGTGATGGGGTGGAATATACAATAAAATGGAGTTATTTTTCATCACTGAAGTAATCAAAAAAATAAGATAATACCAATTATTTTAAATGACCAGAGTAGGTTTCTGATCCAAAAGCTCTTGCACTGGGATAAATCTGTACCATGTTAATCCACAAGCCTTTAGGGGGAATTGTTTAAAAATATTAGGATATATACAATTAAACCTAAAGCTTCAAGCAATGTTCTAACTGCAATCCCATGTACGAGTATATACTCGTGTATAAGTCGAGAAATTTTAGTAAAAAAAATCATTTAAAAGCATATAC
>WMED01020574.1:0-12128 GCA_019650415.1 Pipa parva
TCTGTATCTATCTATCTATCTATCTATCTATCTATCTATCTATCTATCTATCTCTATCATTTACTGCACCCTTATAATATATGTATTTTATATCCATATATAAACTATATTTAGACTATATAGACTTTAGACTTTATAATGGAACTGGGTCAGTAATTCTAATCTAATTTACTAGACAAAAAATATGAAAGTCTGTTCTGGTATTCAGTGAGTTAATTGTTGTCACCCATTTAGGACCAGCAAGAGAGAACACTGAGGGTAATTCATGCTTAGTAGCAATTAAGAAAGATATCTCCTTGTAAAGCATTGTTAGGTCTCAGCACCTAGTGTGACTGGACACGGTACCTGCTGAGTTTCTTTAACCATGAAACCAATGCAGCCAGGCCTTAATGGAATGATATATGGGAATAAAAATAACTCTCATGTCTCTGAATTTCTTATAAAGTCAATTTTCACTCTATCTAGTTTTTAGTTTTAATTTTCTTCTTTTTAAACGATGTTGATTTTATTTATTTATTTTTATTTTCATTTTCATTTGGGGCCTATTTGAAAAATGTGTTGCTCTGTAAGGATGTCATTTGAAAGCAACATATTTATTTGTCATTGAATTGTCATTTATTTACCTGTATGTGTAGACATGTGGAGCTGTGTGCGAGTGGTAGTCTTCTGTCTGTTTGCATAAATCCCAGTGTCTATAGTGTTTTCATTTAGGAGAAAGATAGTGAATTACCTGTAAGCTAAGTTTATTTTGCCCTCCCTCAGTTTACAAGTGACTGTAATAGTTTATTTCAGTGCTTTGAATTCTTACATTGTTACATGCAATTTTGCATTGGATTGTTTGATAACAAGGTAAGTAACAATGCTACCTGTAATGGAGAGTGCTGTTAATATTTTGCAAGGCTTTTCTGTTCATTTAGAGATCCATAGATTTACAATCATTATTCCATGCACAGCTTTATCAAGTGGTAGATCCCACGCAGTTCAGTAATGATGAGGGGACCCTGGTTAGTTCTCTTCCATTGCATATCTGCAGGAGTGAGATTCAGTGCAGTGAAAATGTACAGATTCTGTTCCATGGCTTTGCTTACATTCTAATCCATTCATTGTCTAACGTTCTGCTATAACCATTGCCTAAACAAACAATAGTCATAACGACAGAGAACCACTCACTGCATAGAATCAAAGTGGTCAGGGTTCCCCTAATTCTCCACCTGTAGGGGGGGACCAGGAGTGCCTTTCTTTGCAGATGTTTGTTTATTTAAGTGTGCAGCTGTGTTTACAAACAAATCTATACAATACAATTAACATTTATGATTCATACAGTTCAGAGTAAAGCATTGTAAGGTGTGTCACAGCACCACCACATGTGGCAATAGAGTTTAAATTGCACCCCTTATCATAGGAGGATAATTTTGGATATTATATGGCTCACTCTGTGCTTGCTGCGAGGGAAACAAAAGGTTATTGTTAGTAATATGTCTGTGGAAACAGCAATACTGAACAGCCTTATTTTTTAAAGGGCAATAACTCCTAAATATTACTTTTGTTCTGACATGAAAGGGAGAAATAACAAGTTGTTCAGTACAGTAGGACAGTGATCTGGGAAGAAATAAAAAAAAGAGAGGACTATGCAGGCCTGGGTTTGAATCCTGTCTCAGTCTCTTTCTACTTCAGACATCACAAATGAGATGGTGTGCAATATTGAGCAGGCACTCCATGTCCCCTGAAAAAATCTGAGAACAATGTGTACAGTATGTAGAAGAATAAAAACATAATTTCCCCCCTCCCCCCCCAAAAAAAAATCTCATAAATATGTCACTGTCGTGTTAAATATCACGAATGAATGAGTGCTTTAACATAAGAAAACACAGCTGGATTCAGCGTTGTGCCAATTGCAGGCATTTAAAAAGTGAGTTGATATAAAATATTTTATATGTTGTGTGTCATAGGCATATATTTTTAGGGAAGCTGGGGGAACTACATTTCCTTTGCACACTTGACTTCCTGTTATGCATTAGGTGGTAATGTGCACTGCTTTACCTGACCACAAGGTGAGGAAGAGATGGAAAAGAACACCTCCTGGTCTGGTATATGATGTCATAGTGAAAACTGAAACATGCAGTGCCTTAATAAAGTGCTATCAAGTTTGGAAAACAATTAGAAATTTGCCAAGGAATGTGACAGTAAAACAATTACATGTTAGAACAAATTGCATAAGGTGAGAGAGAGCTATTAGAGAAGCTATTGTTCCTACACGTGCTCTCTCAATTAGTTAAAAAGCACTTGTAATAAATAGCCTTTTATAGTAAATATTATATGTAGATATTACTGTGTTATTTAAGGCTAAGATGATTTGAACCACCAGGTAATTCTTAGAAGACTTTAGAACAAATGGATTAGGCATACTGATGCCAACTGCATATTTCATTTTCCATTCTGGGAGATTAATGATATATAATTCATTGATGAGTTTTCTTCATCTGACATTTGTGATCAATTCAGTTCATTAAAGCCACTGTCCACTTTCTTTTTATACCTGCCTGGGTGGAACCAAAATGTACCTGAATTAACACATTTCCACCTATTTATAACTCTACCAAATCCAGAAAATGAGATAGGGCTCTGCTGGGTACATTTCTGAATACAAAAATTCATGTTTTTTTTTTTCGTTTTTTGTTTTTTTTCATTTGTGCTTAGCCAATCATAAATTATTTCTAAAGGCCTATACATCCTTTAAATATTATTTTCCATTAATATAACCATTTTGATCCAAGTTTTTTAAAATGCACTTCAAAAATGAATATCACATTATTGTGGATAAATTCCAGCCCATGAAACGACATCCTCTAAAATGTCAGTATTTGTTCCATATACTCATATAATACACATAAGCATATACATTTTGTTACATGTACAGTAAACTGTATACAGACATTTTAGTTTTTTAGTGTGTGTGTGTGTGTGTGTGGGGGGGGGGGGGGGGGGTGGATTTAATACAGTGGCAATGAGTGAGTTTGTTTGCTAAACAGATATCCATAATAAGTGAAGATATAAACAAAAAGCAATAAAACCAGGAATCTTTTTTTGGGGTTACTGGTCCTTTAACAAAAAATATGCGGCGAAGTGACTCCATTCCTATGATTTGAAGAGGATTTTCTTTATCAGTGAATTTTCGTAGGCGTTTTTTCCCTGCCTTTTTTGCTATTACAAAATGAATGTCAGTGTGAAAATGCAGCGCATTTTTACGCTGTGTGTGATCGTAACTGTTAAATTCCTACTGAAACTAATTTAGTCACATTAAATATGCCACGTTCTGTCCTCTCAAAGAAATAGCGCAGGTAGCGTTCTAGTGTCATACGCTCTCAATGGAACGCTAATGTGAACGCTTTTCTTCCAATAGCGTTGTTCTCTATGGATTTTCCCTGGTGTTGTTTCTCAGCGTATTTTTGCTGGAGAATTTTTGTAATAGATACGCTGCGCACAATTCGCTAGTGTGAACCTAGCCCGAAACTTTTTCCGGCCTAGCAAGTGAAGGAGGCCGTCATTGTTTTTTTTTTGTTGTTTTTTTTTTAAATATTTCTTTTACTGGGACAAAGTTAAAATGTAGACAAATATCTGTAATTATTTCTAATCCGTTTATATGCAGTAAGATCTCTGTAATCAGTTTGATTTGTTTTACTGATGCCCTTTTACAGTGAAGGGCCATTAGCCGTTTGACTGCAAATAAGCATGAAACAGAATTAAGAGGAGATTTAATTTACAAAGAGGAATTCTTCATAGAATTACTCAAAAAAATTGTATAATAAGTCCCCCCCCGTAAATGTGATTGTATCTCCTCCACATTTATCGAGATACAAAATCTCCACTTTTAAGTTGCTAAAAATGTTTCCATTGATAAAGGTTGTGGATGTGAAATGGAAAGTGAAAATAACGGAGAAACCCTGCGTAGTGCGCCGCTTTCCACGGATCTGATATCTACTGATAACGTTTGTATTTTTTTAAAATTGAATTTATTTCTTGAACTTTTCTAAATAATCAGTGGAATCAAAAAGTGGAGGGAAATGAAAATAAACAGCAAATAAGACCAAACAAATTTAAAAAGGTAAAAAAAAGGTCTTTATATCCATATCTATATATATATGTGTATATATTCCCCTTATACCCATTGTTTTTCACAAAACTGTAACTTAGGATGTAATAGAGGAAATGATGTCACGGTTTGAGAAGTCGCAAAGAAAAAATGATGATTTCAGGTTTGATACATAGCAGTAATGCTAGGTTCACACGAGCGTACGATGCTCAGCGAAAAACAAAAAGAAAAATACGCCGAGCATATTTTTCTTTTGAACTTAACAGCGACAGTGTAAGCACTCCCTCAGCGTTCACATCACTTCCTGTGTGGTTACATTTTGGGCACAGCTGATAATTTGCCAGCCAAAATGCAACACACAGCGTTCCGTACCCAGAGTATGCGCATCATACGCTAGTGTGTCCGGAACTAGGTAAGTACCATCGGCTTGCATTGAGCCGTATTTTTTATTCACACTAGCGTATTATGCGCTGAGCGTAGTACGCTAGTGTGAACCAAGCCTAAATGTGTGTGTTAATTAATCAGAACTAGAAATCTTAGGTGCTAAAAATACGGAAGCTTTGTCTGTACTGAAAATGTAAGAGAAAGGGCAAAACAAAGTAAAAATTGTCTTTCCCCTTAGGAAAAAAAAATGCCCCATTGAGTTTTAATTCATTGTGGGATTTAAACATTTGTTTTATATATATATTTTTATTTTATTTTTTTTTTGCTGGTTTGCATTTAATGAAGTCTGTACAATGCTAACTATGGCACTTAATCAAAACAGAGTAGAATAAACAGCGTTTATAAGCAAGGTAAGCTGGGGAACCTGGCATGCAATTTTGCTGCTGCTTTCAAGTGCAATTTTCCCCGCAGTGCAAATGCACATTGTTGAGTGCAATAAAAAATACATGCATTGAAAGAAAAAAAAAACCCTACGTCTGGAAGTACAATGTGAGAAAATGCAGGTGCGTGTGGAGCGTAATGGTTTTCCATGAATCTGTTTAGCGTACACTAAACCTGTGTTATGGAAAATGCACGAAAGATGAAATATGTTGAGATTAGCTGCCTGTCACTCATACTTTGCTACTACATTGAACATTATGGAGTGGAATTAGAACATTCGTTCTCCCCTGCCAAGTTGACTTCACTCTGCCACAATGACCTGGCACTGTGTGGGTTTACTGTAAAAAAAAATAATTGTCATCAGTGGTCATAAAACAAATCAGCTCCATTCTGACAGGTTTCCACAGTAAATTATAGACGTTTATAGCGTAGCGGGCTTCTGCAATTAACAATTAATTTGTTGGGAACAAAAGATATATTCCATTGTCAGTCAGTGACCTTCTAAAAGCAAAAAAAAAGAAAGTAAACTAAATTGAATTTAATACTGGGATTAGTATAGATCATCATTCAAGTATTACAAAATAAATGCTGACAATCTAGAGATGTAAGAGGGAAAAAAAAACGAAGAATCAAATTCAAAAATTCAAATGCACCCATCTGCATTAAATGTTTATATATATTAAAATGATCCTGTAACAAGGTCGGTTTGACAGTATGTACTGTAAGGAGACAATTCCTGCTCTAACTATTGCCTTCATGTAGGGCTGACGTAGAAATCATGGGGGGCACTGAAATGTTTGCAAAGCGTGCTAAACTGTTAGCAAACTGCTCAGTGCTCAGATGTATTGTATTTATTCATTTATATAGCGCTGATATATTACACAGCGCTTTACACCATTCAATTCAGTTTCCCTATTCAGTCACACATAGACACAGATGTATGGTTTTGGATTGTGGGAGGAAACCCACACAGGTGGAGGGAGAACATACAAACTCCATGCAGATGATGTCCAGGCTGGAATTGAACCCAGAACCCAGCGCTGCAAGATGGGTTTAGTAGACCATATAGGCAGAAAAGAAACTGCTACCAGCTCATAGGGAGAAGGTTTTGGAATAAAGTAATTTGGTGGGAGGATCCAATGTAGAATTTGCACTGGGACCCATAGCAGTTGATATAGTACATTGAATTAATTATTAGGAAACTTACATTTGGATTTTCTAGATGGTACCCCCAGTTTGGGCTGCCTACTCCCCCCCCAGCATTACCTCTTTTACCCCACAATTTTGGTTACCATTACATTTTTGCATATAATTGGTATAATTGGGAAATTTCATATTATTTAGCTTGAGGTGACAATGGCAACCAGCATGGAGCCATGATACTATGATAATTTACAGATAATATTGCATACAGTATAATAAAAGTTATCGCAGGGGAATAAAGTAAATATGGCACTTTATTATAATTGATATTCTATATGATGACTTTGGAAGCGAGAATCTCTCAGACATGGTTGTTCCCTTGTTATATTTGATGACATTCACAATGGAATATTTTGTCTCCAATAATCCTTTTGTCTTTATATGGAATACCGTGAGATGAACAAGGCTTGTTTTCACTTTTGATCTTTCTTCGTATTTATCAGATAGATTTTTTTTTCATTATTGCGCATTTGCTTCAGCACACATTTTCATTATCGCCAGGTCTTTCACTGCGTCTTTTAATTTTTGCTGAATTCCCATATTGTTCCCTCCTCAGCCGTATTTACCAACATCCACATGTAACATTTACAGTTTAACATCTTTGAATTATAGTCCTTTTATCCATTGATACATTTTCTCCCATGAGTTGATTTATAGCTGATTTTGATATCCATATAGAATGGGATGGCAAACCTATGGCACGCGTGCCAAAGAGGGCACGTAGAGCTCTCTCTGTTGGCACGCGAGCCGTCGCCTAACCCTGCCTTCAGTACAGGCCACGGACCCAAGCTGACAGTTTTCAGGCCCGGATCCGTGGCCTGCACTGAAGGAGCGCATGCTCGCAGGGGAGCTCTCCTCCCCCGACGCGTGGCCACTCCTCCCCCGACGCTAACGTCATGATGTCACTCACCAGCGCCGGCACTTCGGGGGAAGCGCTAGTGGGTGACGTCACCTTTTTGGCATGGAGTGCCAAAAAGGTTCGCCACCCCTGATATAGAGTAATGTTTGAGGCAGACATCATTTTGTAGAGTTAAAGGGGAACTAAATGCATGTAATCTTTGGGGTAGTTATTACACTTACTTATTCCTGTCATTTCTTCAGCACTGTCTTGTGCTTCAAGTTACAGCCAGTCTTCTTCTTCTTCAAGTGTCTCAATCCCTTTCTAGTTCATGACTCCTCTTCAAAATCACTGATGGGAGCAAGTTCAGAAGCAGCATTTGATCAAAATACTGCTTCTGCGCCTGCTCATTTTGGCAATAAGAAGATGAGGCGTAAGTGAAGGGGATTCCTACACTGAAGAGTGTTTTAGTGCTCTATTAAGTATAGAAATAAATAATAAATATATATTCCAATGGAAAAGCTAGATTAGCTAATACAATTTCTCTACATATTTATTGGAAAAATGATGTTCACCTTACATGTAACCTTGATTCGGGTTAGAAATAGAGCTTTGTGTGCATTTAATTATTTATTTATTTTGATCTTACATCTATTTAACTGTTTTGTTCCAAGCTTCGTCAGTTTCACATATAATTTGTGCTCTGTTCTATAAATTCTGTTAAGCTAGCAACTTAGCAGTTTGAAGTACAGACTATAATATATACAGTATATATATATATATATATATATATATATATATATTATAGATTATATTATGATTAAAAATCAAACCTTCAGTTTAATTTATTTTCTTTAGGCCAGAAACTTATAACCAGTGGAAAAACACAGATCAGGTAGCTAAATAATTAATAATCTCACACGTACACACACACACACACACACACACACACACACACACACAAACACACAAAAAGTACATTTAATTTCCTACTGTTTTAGAATATTTATTAAACTCGGCTAGAGTATATATATATGTACATCAACAATTTCTGGTGGCTTAGAGCACATCATATTATAGGTGCTAATTAATAGGTTTAATGTGGATAAGCAGGTTGTACTCGGGTTTATTAGGTCATAGTGAGTCATGAAAATAATACATTTACTCTCTGCCTGAATAAAAAATGAAGATAAGTAATTCTGAATGAAGTTTTGAAATCTGAGTCATTGTTTTTCCTACCTGACCAAATCTTCCTAGATCTCTTTTTGTTTTATAAACAAATCTGGGCATTTGTTGTATACTAGGAAACCCGATAATATTTTCCAGGCAAGTTATACGGTGATATCAGCGGGATGAGCCTGTCAGTTGAAGCAAGTCTACATCCATCAACCAGTCATCCAAACTCTATAGGAGTAACTGTTTCCAAGTGGTACACAGCTGGCAAATGCAGGGAATCGAGTGGCAATATAAAGATTAACCCAGTGGCAAAGATAAATAATTTAGAGGAACTAGCAACATTTAAGCAACAAAATGTCCTGCACACGACAATTGTATTCAGTCCAAACTTTCATGGCTTAATCACCCCGGCTACTTCATTCAGTGCTGGTACCAGTAAAACACCCCATTAGCGTTTATGTTGTCACTGTGATTCAAATGCAGTTTTAGCAGTTGTGATTTATGGAAAAGTATTAGCGTATGAAGCAAAATGCAACGGTAGATATTGCTGGCAAGCACAACAGACGAGGAGGTGAGTTTTAACGTGCTATGTGCTGAAAATTATTCCATAGTAAAAAGATGGATGTATGAATATTTTTTTCTTTTATAAAGCCTCACAGTTACACTGCAGACGTGCGAGAGGTGCTCAATATAATACAAATGAAGTCAATTACAAGCATAAAACTATGAAGATATATAGCTTTAGATGTTTAGCATGAAGGTCCAGCCAATGAAAGCTTACTAGAGTGAGATAGCAGTGACTGAGAAGCAAGGTAATAGAAAATAAGGCACTATTGTTTCGTCTATCCCAAATCTTTAACTTGAATAACAGGATTAAGTATAATCATGTAAAATGTTAAAGGGAATCGCAAAAAAAAGTCCAACAGATACTTACAAAGGTCTATCAGGAATTTATAAACAAGGGCAATATCTGTTGACATGTAATAACTCCTAGAAAGCATTCTCTGGTCTAGTGGAGCTAATATAGATACAATAGATTCAAACATCTGATTGTTTATGGCCTTGGTACACTGGATGACTTTAACTGCCAAGGATGTTGACTCAAAGGGCAGTGTTGTAGACTGTTCAGATGGGATCCACCCAAATGTGCTAGAAGTTGTAAGTGGATGAGAAATAAATGATTGGATTTACTATTTTTTCACATGTTCTTGTCTTTTCTCCATAAATCAGTTTTATCTCTCTTAGGAAACCTTGAAACTGACTCATATTAAGATTAAGATATGGCGCTGACTGGACAAAACTCGAATACATTTCAATGTAGTGAGATACCCGAGTAAATGAGTTAAAGCGCACAGAGGGGAACCATCAAGGCATAAGCTTTAGGCATGAGTTCTATATGAGGTGTGCCAAGGGTCAAATGGTTACATTTATTTTATATTAGAATTTGTAACTCAGTACCCCACTATGAGAAATTTAAATTAAGGGTTAAAGTGCACCAGTCACCTCAAAACTAATGCTACCGGTAATTTAGGTTCTACTAATGAAATAAACATTTGTGTAAATATAAATGTATTTTAAAAATGTATCTTTATACAGTGTTTCTCTCTGTCATCTTCCCTGTCAGCCTGACTTTAATTTCTGAATTGGGTTGGGTAGGGCTAAGCTATGATTGATGTTATAGGTCCTCCAATCAGATCCCTGATAGATTGGGATTTGAGGGATCTGATTGGAGGAGCTATAATATCAATACTTATATAGCCCCGTCCATCCAACACTCGGGAAAGAAATGTCAGGCTGACAGGGAAGATGACAGAGAGAAACACTGTATAAAGGTACATTTTTAAAATACATTTATATTTACAAAAACATTTATTTCTTTAGTAGAATCTAAATTAGTATTAGTGTTTTGAGGTGACAGGTGCACTTTAAGACCTTAGATTGCACCAACTACAGGGGTGGGTGGACATCTTTGGCCCTGGCTGTGGGGTAGTCAGCTGTGCCTGCCCCCTTCCTCGCTGTCCCTACCTCTTCCCTGGCTCCTTAGCGCTACAGCATTCCTCTCACAGGAAGTTGAAAGTTTTTAACTTTCTGTGAGAGCGGAACGCTGTAGTTCTCTAAAGCCATTCCTATTTCTCATGTGGCCCATGGGAAAATTAATTGCCCACCCCTGACCAAGTAGAAGCTGTTCCATTTCTCAGAGGAACCTCCACTAGACAACTAGGAATAACTTTCTTGGGAGCTCCAATTTGAACCATAAGCAGCAGAAGCTAATGTCAGTAAAAGGCCTAGTTGTTTAATACCTGAGTTATCAATTGTTGTTAATGTTTGTACTATTATCCTATTTCTGTGCCTCAAATGAACAAAGCCGACTATGACTTTTATCTGGAAGGAACTCCAAGCACATAATATTTTGATTGCCATTAATCTTGTGGACCAAGTAACTCTTCCAATGTAAAGGTCTGAATGTAAACTATGCTTTCTAGATAATGAGAGGCAGCTTAGGGTGACCATTGGGTGAAGAATTTACCCTGGACTAAGCAATATGACCAGTTAAAGCAATGTGTCTAGAGTCAAGTAAGCAAGGATGGAATGTTCAGCAATCTCACAATTTTTCTGAAGATTAGATGAAGATTCAGCCATAGTCAGCCACAAAGCAGCAGATATCTGTCAAAAAGTTACTCTAACAATTTGGACAATTGCTTCAACACAACAAAGATTTACAATAATGTTTATCAAAAAGCGACTGAATCTTTGTAAAATATTGTGTAGTTAATGGCACAATTTGTAAGATTACTCTGAAATAGTTTGACGACCTAAGTTGAAAGAAAGTAAGAAAAGAAAGAAAGAAATCTAAGTTGAAAAATCTTTTTTTCATATGGCCAGATTAGGCAAACGCTAAACCCGCCATTTTGTTGCATGGAAAACTGGGAAAAAGCAGCAGTTAATCATGATTAAATGTCTGTACTATATAGTAACTAGCAATGTTTTAGGGGCATTTTTTATTTTTTGTGTTATTATTCATTTAAGCCACAAACTTTGCCCTAAACAACGCAGACTGGGGCAGGAGTGCAATGTAACTTGTCACTCCACAGTATATTTGCACTAGGTGACTGCACTATGTCACTAAATACATTATATTTGTGCACACATCCTTCCAAAATGACAATTTTGTTCATATGGGTCACCTGAGCCCACATACCTATACCAGCTTTTGATGATGGTTTGTATAATAATAAATCATTCTGCTTCAGATGAAACATGTACTGGGGAGAAACACTTCTCACTAAGGTACAGTACTGCATATGTAAAGATGTAATTTAACTACAGTTCTCCTTTAATCCCTTGTGATTTCATTGTGTTATTTGCTTAGCTTAGATACTACTTCAGATCCAAAGACAACCCATCTTAGCAGAAGCTAGCTCTCTCTGTATGCAGCTGCCTCTGTTGCCCCCCCCCCTGTGCTGGTCTGGACTTTTTAAATTGGTTAATACTTTGTGACTATGGGGTTAATGGCTACTGCTCAATGAAGTGAAGGTAAAGACAGATTAGTATGTATTGTATTGTATGTATTTATTCATTTATATAGCACTGTAGTAAACAGGAAGGCATGGTGTTATACCTTGTTATTAACACATGTCAGGGAAATAGTTCTCACAAAACTTTGTGTCTGAGAGAGCCTAGGGCACATGTACAGATTTAAATATCATAGGTAGTAGGTGGAAAACATTCCCTTTGCTTCTCATGCTTTGCTTTTGTAATAAGCTGTAAAATAATATCCTTTCACACAGTGGCCTATAGTGAACTAAATACCCCTTTTCCCTATTCCTAGTTAAAAACCTCAATGCGTTTCGCTGATCAACAATCAGCTTCATCAGGAGTCCAAAATTCAATCAGTAGATAGTATGATTCTTCCATCATACTACCTACTGATTCTATCATCATACTACCTACTGATTCAGAATCATACTACCTACTGATTCTTCCATCATACTACCT